>VUQJ01018683.1:2712-17987 GCA_015108635.1 Andinoacara biseriatus | reverse complement strand
CTTAAATAAAAAAATAAGAAACCAAAAAAAAAAAAAAAAGGATGGCAGCTAATCACCATGACTGCGCTGAGGATATTTACAACCTGCCTTGGCTCCCTGGAACTGTTCTACACTTGTGAAGGGACAAAAACATATGGAAATATGTGAACATACATCTTGACTGTAGCAGTTCTCTGCTGGTCCTCTTGATTACTCAGAGCATAAATCAACCCTCCCCGCTAAAACACTATGATGATATTTACATATAGAGATTAAGGTTTTCCTATAATCACTGGCAGTCTTCTTCTAATTTACCATACAATATACAATATTGTATGGTAGACATTGTGCCATTATGCTGTGGTGTGTTTGTCAATAACATAAATGCTCAATGGCGTGACTGTCCACCCAACACTCCTGCTCTCACCCTCTCCCCTCTCAACCCTTCCCCAAATGTATTATGTAAAGACAAACTTGGGGGCAGATTTGCCTTCCTGCTGTTCAGCTTGTCATCCTTCACCTAGTTTTATCTAATATATAGCATACGGTGCAGATTTGGAGTTTGATCTTTATGCTTTTTGGGAGATATTGGATAACTTTACACTGATGGGTTAAAGCAGTTCTTGAGGTCTACGGATTAGAAGAAGGTTTAAGAATAGAAAAGGCCTCTCTGATTTACCTCACTTATCAGAGGTGTGGCAAATGTGCCCCAATGAGGAATGGCTGTGGTTCAAAAGGCTCAGTAGGGCCTCCATTAATCAAAGGGGGTTGTCTGTTCAGCTGGATCATAGTGAAAATAGTAAAATTCATTGTCAGGGAACAAGAGGCAGGAGACCAAAAAAACTGGCAACCGCTCTAAGTATTCAACAACCTGCTTGATTTTTGGCATCATGTCTTTATTTCACAATATAGATTGAAACAGGAATCATTCAGATAAAGACATACAGTCTCTTAACAGACTCAACCATTTATATCGATATCTTCATCTTCATATCGATATCTTCATATCGATATCTTCATATCGATATCTTCATACCGTCTGCAATAAAACCTGATGTAAAAGTGCCATATCACTAATATCATATCACAATATCAGTGATATAGCAACACTGTGTGCGCACAAAAACGAGACAAGCCAGACATGTCTGACAGTGAGAATTGTGTGTCAGCCTCCAGTGATGATTTTGTAAAAATGGAGCTATTTCAACAACCTTTGCTTTGCAAGATGCAAGAAAACTGTACCTTTAAATGTGGAAACAACAAGCATGTTTCACTGCAGAGTTTTCACTGTTTTCACTGAGGAGTAGATACCACCAGTTGGTGATGTGCAGCCCAACAGTAAAGACGTCTCTAACTTGCATCAGTGGAGTCCTCGCTAACTGTGGAAATTACTGATGTGCTTATATGGTGGGAAAGGAGGGTTTTAAGCAGCTGGTTAATAAAGCTTGACAACATTGCAGGTTAAAAATATTTTTAAATTTGAATGTTATTATGTGACAATATTGTGCAGGCTTCTGAAGAGTTACATGAGTAAGTCCTAAGCAATTATGTTGTGAAATTTACTTAAAATTTCCATTGAAAAAAAACTACCTCAGCTACTTTTGTGCTTATATTTGACTGAGGCCGTGCCACTGCTATTGGACTGTTTGAATGATGCAGTCTGTCATCAATGAGAGCAGCTTTTTGGAGAAGAACGATCAAACATGCCTTTCATTTCATTTGCACTGATAAATGCTGCTGATTTCAAACTGCAGTCACCGATAAAGCATTATTCAGTATTTTTTATCATCAGAATTATCATTATCGCAAATTCCCTTGAAACATTGTGATATAATTTTGGGGCTATATCACCCACTCCTGTTAAAGCCTCCTCTTTAGAATTTCAGTTTAGAGCATTGTGGTGGCTGTTCTGCTCAGATTAACAACCCAGTTTGTTGCATGAAGTGGTTTAGTGAATAAATAGTCCACATAAACTAAAATTATGGTTTTCTGCTGGCCTGGAATCAAACCAAGGCAGAGGCTTCCACAAGGGGAAACTATTTTTTAGAAGCAAATTTTGACAGGCAGCAGAAAACAGCTGCTTGATTCTGGGTGTTTCAGACAGCAAATGGAAATGCTTTCATGGACTCAGTATCAGTTAAATGTTCTGCCAGTCAATGAAACATCCCCAGATGTATTTAGATAGATTGATTTAGGCATACTTTACTCAGACATTGTTATGGTTCCTGCCTCCATCTATGTTTGTGCTCGCACGGAGAGCTAAGGGAGACATGCATGGATATCCTCTTTGTTCATGTCAGACATTTATGGTCAATCTTATGGTCTGGCTCGGCGTTCCTATGCACTCCTCACTGCCCTTCTGCTATGCTTCTTTAAAAAGACTGCTGAAATTCCCCGCTTTGCATATTAAAGCCTCTGACCAGAGTAATGTCACAATAATCCCCAACCATGTCATTAGGGACCACTGAGATCTGCTAGAATGTTCGGTTACACTTGACTGGATGATTCCCATTTATTCCTAACTTTCTTATCCGCCCTGTTCTCTGCAAAGATACAAGCTGCCAAGTTCATCTGTTTGCTTGTCTCCTGACTTGTTAGAAGCCTCTGTCAGCCTTGTTACTGAGCCTACTGATCCATGGCCATAAACCTGTGCAAAGGTGGAGAGGTATTAGCGAACCAGGGCTTTACACAGCTGTTAGACGGGTGGCTTTAAGCCCAGCATTGCCCTCAATTCATTACTGACACTGTTAGCAAAAGCTGAACTCGTGTCAACCTAAAATAGATAAACAAATCGGCATTTCCTCATGTTCAAGTCTTCCTTTGAATTTCAAAGGCTGGCTTGCACATGAGCCTGTACGCTCACTCTGTTGTATTGATAATGTTGGATTGTATCAGAATCGTTTTGTGTAATGACCCCAAAGTAATGGTCTATGTGTGCATTGCTCAATAAAAGCAATGAACTGGTGCCGTTGCTCAGGCCTATAATCTCCAGCTGTCCTCTAGTACTGCTTTATTGCATCCAGGTCTGCTGGCTTTAATATCCTGGTTTGTTAAATCAGTACATTTCACTGCTGGCAATGCTGATTTGTTTCCAGCGGTTGCTGTAATTACCCCTCGTGGAATCAGTTTTGTTGGTGATGTTTACCAGACAAAACACTGGAAAAACAATTTACCCGAGGAGATGAAGATGTATCTGACCTCATGGGAAATCTTTACAAGATCAACACCATTAATTACTAACAAAAGATTCCCATTTGATACGTGTGAAAAGGCAGTACATGTTAAGTGTGGTCTGTAGATGTGACTTGGTATTTAATGAAGCCTGAAGAGTGAGGAAAACATGGTTGTTTTTCAAAAGAATGCTGCTTATATTTATTCATAATCGCTATTTAACTTCCTTTATTTATTTTTTTCTCGCTTTGATAAACCCATCTGGACATTTCTTTATAACAGCTCGTGTGTGATTAATTTCACTCTCCTCACTGCACACTTCATCAAATAGATGTTACCTGGAGCTGCCACAGTTTTATCTCTGTCTTTGCTCAGTGACTTTCATTAACAGCAGGTAATGTTTGCGAACAAAGCTGCAGCTTCCAGTGTTTATTCCCTCATCTCCCGGTGCTCTTGCGAATGGAAAGCACACCCATTGTGGCCACCTGCTCTGAAAATAGCTGGTGTAAAACCTCGAGCCATAAGTCAACCGACACAGTGGCAGAAAGGGAATTGTTTCAAAATGCAAAGTGTGTTGCGCAGGCAACTGTGAACAGAGCAGAAAAAGGCAAGAAAGTGTGAAGATGTATGAAACGTGCATTTTACTTTTTTGGCTGAGAGTCCTCTGAGAAATATCCCCCGCTGGCCATCGTTCTTCATGCAGCCCTGTTAGAGATATGCAGAGAGACAAAAACAGAGGAGAGGGGACACTCAAAGAGTGAGTTCAGCTTCAGAGAAGGGACAAAATGAGAGAGCTGAGAGAGGGATTAAAAGATGATGCAGGGGGTGAACGAGGGACAAAGGAACAGCAGGACGAAGAAAGAGAAAGTTGAGAGAAAGTAGACAAGATTAATTAACTTATTTTGAACAACAGATCCTATTAAAGCTGCTGTCAGAACTGCTGAGCAACTCACTGACTTGCTCTTAGTGAAACTGAATACTTTATGAGCTGTGTTTTTAGGTTCTCCCATGTGTTCAAGATATATAAATACATGCACAAGGCTGTGCATTGTCTGCATGCTGGTTAGTGTTTTCTTTTATAGCTAACCTGAGATTGCTGCAGCAGCGGTCAGGTATCTGTTGCTACACTATTACAGAGCGCAGTAGATAGCAAAATGGCAGGTAGGTCTGTAAACAGAACATCTGAGTGATTCAGTATAGCAGGCATTTCTCCAGGTGTATAATACCAAAGAGCGATGGAGTCAGAGAGGAGGGGGTGGTTGTGTGGGGTGAGAGGCCAGCTGCCGGGAGACAGCAATGAAAGATTGATCAAGGAGGCAGATGCCTTTTCAAGGTGAGATCTCAGTTCTGAGGGAGGGTGGGACCTCATCCTCACCTTCTCACCTCCTCAGTTCAGATATTTTTTTTCTTGTCAGTACTCGGGGAGAGAGAAGATCTCAGAGAAGAGAATGAAGCTGAGCTGAGGCATCAGGAAGTCTCAGATTATGGGAGTGAATCATTGTCTGTTTTCTTTACCTGGTGGACTGCAGTAACACTCAAATACCTTCCCACAGTGGGTTTTCAAGTATTTTTCTCTCTGCTGAATATTTCCCCTTCTCTTTCGTTTTCCTCTCATTTTATACATACTTATATATACTGGACACTTTATTAGGTCCACTTTGCTGGTACCAGGTTGGAGCTGGTTTAATTCTTCTTGGCAAAGATTCAGCAACGAGCTGGAAACATTCCTCAGAGATTTTGGTCCTTGACATGATCGCATCATTTAATTGCTGCAGATTTGTCAGCTGCACATCCATCATCTGAATCTACCACAAGATCTGGTTACCGTGGAGGCCATTTGGGTACAGTGAACTCATTGTCATGTTCAAGGAACTCTTTGTGGCATGGCATGATTATCCTGCTGGAAACAGCTATTTAGAAGAAGGGTACACTGTGGTGATAAAAGGGTGGACATGGTCAGCATCAATACTTAAGCTGTGGCATCTAAACAAGTTGGAACCTAAAAGTGTGCCAAGAAATTATCTCCCACACCATTACACCGCAAGCAGCCTGCAGTGTTGATACAAGGCAGGGTGGATCCATGCTTTCATGTTGTTTACAACAAATTCTGACCCTGCTATTCGAATGCTAATCATGAGCCGTCAGACCAGGCAATGTTTGTCGAATCTTCTGTTCCAATTTTGTGGTGAGTTCAGGTGAATTGTATCCTCAGTTTCCTGTTCTCAGCTGGCAGGAGTGACACCTGCTGTGGTCTTCTGCTGCTGTAGTCCATTTGCTTTTAGGTTTGATGTGTTGCACATTAAGTATTTTCTTCTGCAAACCTTGGTTGTAATTACTGTGGTTTTCTGATCAGTCTGGACATTCTGGTATCAACAAGGCGCCGCTCACTGGACATTTTCTCTCTTTTCATGCAATTGTATGTACACCCTGGAGATGGTTGTGTGGGAAAATCCCAGCAGAGCAGCAGTTTCTGAAATACTCAGACCAGCCCGTCTGACACCAACAACTGCACATGATATAAAGGTTTTTTGTTTTTTCCATGTTCACAGCAGCCTAGGCCCACTGAGGCTGTTTAAACAGTTGTAGAATTCTGTTATATGTGTCAGCATCATCAAGCACAATGACAATAATGCCTCTGGGCATGAATCTTCACCTTCCCTCATATTTACTGCAACACCATTTGATCTTTTACATCTTTCTTCAGTACCCTGAACTGTTTAAAACCATGTGGGGTTTGATCTCATTATGACAAAGCTTTTCTGACACTTAAAAGGGCCTGTCTCCACGGTTCAGCTTTCACATGCATTCCTAATGGTGAGAATGATAGTTAGCAATAAGTGCTAATTTCACATAATTGATTTTCCACTCAGTTCCATTTAACACAATGTAAAAACCTTAATTGGACTCTTTGTCAGTCTCCACATTCTTCTTTCACCTCCCACTATGTCCTCTGTAGACTTCCAGTGGGAAGGTATATAATGGTTTCAACAGGGGATTACATGAAATTCATGGCAAGATGCAGGAGCCTAAAGGAGCAGGAGCCTAAAGAAGCAGCAGCCTAAAGAAGCAGGAGCCTAAAGAAGCAGCAGCCTAAAGGAGCAGGAGCCAAAAGGAGCAGGAGCCTAAAGAAGCAGCAGCCTAAAGGAGCAGGGGCCAAAAGGAGCAGGAGCCTAAAGGAGCAGGAGCCTAAAGAAGCAGGAGCCAAAAGGAGCAGGAGCCTAAAGTGCATTTGTGTTTAGACGTTTGCAGGTTCAACTCAGGCAACTGTGGTTGGAGAGAGCAAATTAAGAATATTTTTACATTCCCTGCTGTGCTTTCAAGGTGTCTTTAATCAAAGATCTTCTTTAGACCCTTTTAGTTTAAAAAAATGAACATACTTTTTTTCTCTGCATCAATTTAGGGATTTATTACTTTTACCACAGTTCCATCTTCTAATGAATAAATCTGGACTTGTTGCTTCCCTTTCTTGTGATAATCATAGCACTTTCATTAATATCTGTCAGCACCAGAGCTCGTTTGGTTTCAGCCTTACAACCACTGTCCTGTGGCCTTTAGGCATTCTGGTGTTACTGAGGCTACTGGCCATCCAGAAAGAGAAGCGTATTCTAAGAAAAAACAATAAGGGTCATAGTTAACTTTTCAGCCAAGTATTTCACTGACTAGTTAGAGACTTACTGTGAAGACGCTGTTTGACTCCACATCACCATCTGCTCATATGTGCCGTGTTCCCCTCTACACGTGCTGTAAGACGGGGCTGAGAGTGCACGACAGACTTGGAGAAGCTCTGCTCAGCAAATGAAAGGTTGTGACGGACTCCTCATCAGTGTTTGGTGCTTTGGGGATGTAAGTTGGTGGTAGAACTGGACTGTACATGTTTTCTTATAGCAGCCCTGAAAAATAAGATCAGCTTCAATAAAAATGTATCCATTATTTATCTGTGGAAAGATAATGATATTGGTTACACATGCATACCCTGTCCATATATTGGTACACCGGAAAGCCAGGTTTAAATGATAATAAAACACAAACACCATTTTTACTGGGAAAGGCAACACGCTAAACAAGGACTCGCATAACTCCAGCCGCACTGTTCTCTGTAACGCAGGTGATGATCTGATAGGGAACAAACACAAAGCACGGCAGCGTTACATGACAGCAGCGGTGAACTGGCTGTTGCAGAAGCAAGATTTGCAAAGTATCTTGCTGATAAGAGCATTGACCACTGACAGAGTTATGGGTGTAAGTATTCACAGGCAAAGCAAGGGCATCAGACCATCAACAAAAAGTCAATAATAAGCTAATTTGCATTTAAGACAACTGTAGGGTGACAGCGCATTTGGGGGGGTTCTTGATATTATACTGCAGACATGCTCTTGGGTGAAGCATTTACTCTGATGAAAGTTTTCACCATGGTGTATGTGTATTTCTCAAGGATGTTTCATTTCCAGCATCTTGGAAAATTCAAGCTTCCTGCTCACTTGGTCGCTGTTATGTGTGAGATTTGCATATTTTGGGTATGAATATATCAGGTTTTAGTATTAAATTTTTTTTTACATTCAATTGCCTGAAAACAAAAATGTCAAAGTTCAGTATGCCAATTTAATTAATGAAGCATTTTTGTCGTTTATGCTACACGTGGTAGCACCACTGATATTATTGCGGGAAGTTCCTTCCAGCTAGCAAACAAACACGTGTTGGTGATGTGTGCAAGGACAGACACCGCCATCAAAGGCACATTAATACGCACAGTCAATGTGCATAGAATCTTAATAGACGTGTACATGCATAGTACTACATACTATATAAATCATACACATTAAAATACACTATAAATCACACAAGCACACTTTTAAATAGCTGCCAAAATGAGTAATGGTGTGACACTGGTACAGAGAAAAGGCTTTTAATTTACGCCCTGCAGAAGCCTCACACATGGTGTATTCACTGCAGACTAAAAGGCCATCCAGTTCTGTGGGGGACCAAAGATGCACTTTTTGTGACATGGATGGGGAGGTTGCATTGGATTTCATTTTTCATTTTCATTTGTTTCATTTTTATTTCTGGTTTTCTTTGTCCTTTCTTTCTGGAAAAAAATGTAATCATTTCCGAGATAAACAGGCATAGTTTGATTGGACAGAGACAATAAAGCACCCTTACTGGTTTGACTCCAACTCGTATCCCGTGAACATAATTCCGAGGATTGCTGTAAAATCTAACAGGTGCAGTGGGGAATATCGAGCCTCCTTATGCCACAAGTGGTTGTGAATCCAAGGTGGAGTGCCTGTCATGGTGTTGTAGGACCTGTGAAATCTTCTCAGCATCTTGGTTTAAAGTTCACAGAAACACAGCTGTTAACAAGGAAGCGTTTTCTTAGCTCTGGACACAGTTACCTGCATGGGGAAGGGCGAGTAAATCTACCTTCACTCAGCCTTCTCATTTTGACTCTGCTCAGTCATGTGTACTTAGGGAAGATGTAATATTTATTCTACAGATTTTGCAAGGCAGCACGCCTACGTAAATAGAATAGATTAAATTTTGATTAAAGTCAATATGAAGTTCTTTTTTTTACTTTACCTTTTCTTACATAAGTCATGTATTATACATTAATTAAGCACGTTCTAGAATTCAAGCCAACAGAAAGTGTCATGGGATAATTTAATTTGCTTGATGGAAAGAAACTAACAGATAACAGCATGAAACTTGTGCCAGCTGCATAATTAGGGTAACTATTAATATTAGTATTATTATTATTGCATTGTAAGTTCTCAGAAAGTTTAGAAAAAAAATTTTTGCTCTGATTTTAGCTAGCCTGTTCAAATGAGTCATTTTACCTCCCAAACCAGCCACACCATACACACTATAACCTCCTGTAACTCCAGATGAATCAGCATGTTGTTGTTATTGTTTATGGCATTCTCTGCATGTCTTCTTGCCTAGTTTTGATGCATCTGCTCGAGCTGACCTCTCAGGTTAACATGTTTGATGGATAAATGGTTGGTAAAAATGGCCATTACTTAGTTGTTAAATCCATCTGAGAGCTTCACGTAGTGTGTTTGCATCTTTTCTAACCAGCTGCGGGATGGATGTGCATTATTGTGTTGAATTGTCATTCTTTTCACACTTTAACGTACTGCATTTGACTTTTCAGTGGCACGACTGTTGTTGTGATTTGGCACCATATGAATAAAACTGAAATAAATTGAAATGCTGAAGTGCCAGCCAGAGTTAAGGGCAGTTAACACTAAACAGACAGACTCAGCCTGTTTTTATTGTTGTTATTGTCATTCTAACTTATGTTCAGTTGCAGTATGTGTCTGTCTTTTAATAACTCTTGGATGCTTGAATATAAGGAGAGTCATTTGAAATCTGGATTTCATTCTTTGTTTAAATAAATATAAATTTGTTTTGGATATCATTGTCTAGCTCTGTACATTAGCAAGTGCTCTGCTGGTGAGCTTTTGCTGGTGCACCTGCACCTGTAACATACATTGAAAAAGCAGGTTTACATTTGTAGTCCGAATACCTTTGAGACAAACACTTAGACCAACTTAGGGGTGTCACTGAGTACATATGTACTACTATGAAAGACAACCATTTACTGTACAACTGTAACCTCATTAATTATAACAGTATTTGTAAGCTGGCCACTAGGATTATCAAAAATATCAACACTCAGATATTCAATACTAAAAATTACAACCGTATCGATACCGGCAATGCAGTTTTTGCCGACTCTAGCTGACCCACAACTTCACACAGCACTGATGCAAACAGGTAGGCTCACAGCCTCATCCCTCACTACCAGCTGAAACATGCATAACACTAAAAACAACTTATTTATGAGGAATTTGGAGAGGTCAGTAAAGCTTCTATTTCAACAACACTGAAGTAATAAATTGTTATACAAGTTCATTTGGACAGTGTACATGTTAACGTTTTACAGTGTATACACTTTTTTTAAGATATGTAGAAAGTGTTACGTTTCTCTTAAAGTCCCAGATTGAAGCTGAGAAAAATCTGCCAGCGACTCGACAGAAATCGAAATTTTGTAAGAAAACGTAAAAACTTGACGTATTGTTTGTATTGTTCTAATCAATATAAAAAAAAATAGTTCCTCTTTTTGAATTTTAGGAAGACTCTTTTTTTTTGTCTTTTTTTCCTCTGTGGTATTGAAATGGTATTGAGTATTTTCCTGGGTATCCTATCAAGTTTTAAGTTTTGTGACAACCCTGTTGCCCACCCTGAATTTTGAGCTGCCCACACAAACATAAGCGATATTGCAGTAAAACTTCCTTACTTGATTATTTATACTATTGCCATAATATTTTCTGAAAATGGTGTTCTAAATATGCAAATGAAGGATTATATCAATAATCGGCATTCGCATAACTACCCAATAGAGTATTATACAGTAAGCCAAACACCAGTTGTATATTTTGGACATTTTCTTAGGATACATGTTTGCCTTCAGTATTTCACTTTAAAACTGCCTCATGATTAGCAAATGAAGAGATGAAAGTAGACCTGTCAGATTGGTCAAAGAAAAACCCGTATTTAGGAAATTGGTCATGATTTCTCAACACATTACTGTTGACCATTCTGCTTTGTGATGATGATGCTAGCAAAAAAAAACAATTTGCAAAGCTGCTGCGAACTTAAAGTCTGTTATCACACCACATCTTAGTAGGTTATTGCACAAGGGTGCTCACCTGAAAAGATTTGTTGTGTATTGTTGTGTATTGGCACAAAGCACTTGTCGTTACACGACTAGTAAGGTATTCGCTCTGTCAGACAGGCAACGATGTCCTTGGTGGCAAAATTATGTCAAGTGCACCTCTCGCTCAGTGACTGTCTAATCTGACACAGTTATCAACACAAACAGAAGGTACAAATTGCAGCCTTGTGATTTTTTTTTAGGAACAAGGTCAAATAAATATTACAGTTACAGTTGTGGTATTTGTCTGATGATGACTAATCTCTTTTAATTTTGCACTTTGTCTCACAGTGGAAGTGCTAGAATTTTAAAACCCTTTAAGCTCTTGCCTTACTACAGTCTGTTATGAAAGCGTGAGGATTTGCAGTCAGATGGTGGAGAGATGAGACGTCTAAAGGACAACTGACGGGGGCGGGTGGTGTGTTGAAAACTCCACAGCACCTCTGGAGCGTACAAAGTTGAGTGTGTTTCATGATGAAGATTACCTCTCCTCTCTTTGTCACTCTGTCTTTTGTAGCTCTCTTCAGGAGCTCACCATGCAGCATTACCATGGTTACTTACTGTATATATCACAGCTTTGAGTTTAAAGTTATAACTACAGTATAGAGCATGCAGGTTTCCTGATCGTGGTATTTTTTTTTCCCTAATGGCTGCTCTTACAGATTTCAGCGTGTCAGAGCTTATGTAGTTTATTCATCGTCCTATCACAGTCCCCGGGGACTCTCTTCTTCTCTGCTGTATCGTACATGCACCTCTATCCTTCACTCCCTGAAGTTAGAGTGCAGTTAATCTCCCCCGTCCCCCCTTTCTGCCTTATATTCTGAGACATTTTATCTTTTTCTTTCAACTTACAGTATATGAGGCAAATTCCAAACCTCTCTCCAAGTATAGACTTAATCGTTTCTATCAACCCTTTCCCCTCAATATGTTTCTTCCCTAATTTGCACCAGAGTTGGAGTTAAACTAGCCTAAAAGAAGACGACTTGTAGCCTTCTGTTAGAAGTGTAAATGTGCAGAAAAGCGCTTTTGCAGGAGGGTTTAAGAAGGATGAAGGAGGATGAGTGGGGTTAAAGGGTTGGATTTAAATCTTATCCACATCCATGCTGCTATATTTCCATTTGGTTGCCGTGCTACACTCTGAGTGTCACTGATTAACTGATGCGGATGAGGCTCAAGTGGTTTTACATTAACAGGACAGCATTTGATAAACAGTTTCTCACCTTGCTGTCATGAATTGGATCCTCTAAAGTACTTGCCACGTGCTATTCTTTTTTACTAAACTGTAATCAACAATTCATGGTTGCCTGACTGCAAGAAGACAAATATGGCTACTGTCCCAGTTGCACTTCCCTCTTAGCTTACCAGCCTTTTCCAGGGTAATCTACTGGGGACATAATGTGAAACAACAGCTTGAAATGTTAGAATGAGCAGTACTGTAATGTAAAAATTATAAACCTGGTATGGAAAATGATATATGAACCTAAGATGAAGAATGCAGTCATACACAAGTCAATAAGCTGTAAATTGCTTTGTACAAAATGCAGTAATCAGATATCTTCCCTACACAAACCTGTTTATTTTATAATTTAAGATGGTGCCTTTTGTACATAGAAGATGAAAAGATGAACTGTCACCCATCGGATGGTAAAGTCCCACTGGGAGCCTTAATGTGTTTTCATTGACCGTCTTGGTGTTTTGAAACATATGGCTGTCGTTCCTGAACTCTCCCTGCTTCTGCCAGCCTGCACCGAGTGCTTACTCATAGAGGACAGTCCTATCTGGTTCTCTCTCTGTTATGGCAGGGTCTGATCTTTAAAATATAAAGTATCTGGAAACAATTGCTGTTTTGAACTTGGACGGTGAATTTAGTTCAATTGAAGTGAACATGAATTGAAACTGGATGAGACAGTCTGAGGAGGAAACTGACGGTAACATCTTGCCAGTCATGAGGTGGGCCTACCCCAACGCATACACTACTTTATCCTCCTCTCCGATCGCGACAATTCCTTTACAAAATCATGGTGCACTGACTAAGAGTCGACTCGAGCAGTTGGGAACATAAACCGATCAGGAAGACATTTACAGAGTTCAAAGATTAAGAGAGCCATATATATATAGTCAGAAAGTTTGAGTTTAAGACTCAAATATTCAGTTGTGGATATTGACACATTTAGACCAACTAGTAAAACTTCCTTCCTCCCTCGTCAGTGTTAGTCTGAAAAAGCCAGAGGAAAGCCAGTTAAGTGCATGAAGTCAAATTTATCAAGGTCAAAGGAAAAACATTTATCCAAAGTGATACAATCTGAAATACTGTATTTTGTCTCTCTCGGCTGTCGCACAGATATAAAGTTGTATTTACTCGCCATCTATAACTTTTTCTTTATCTTCTGCCCTCCCTGTCACTTGAACCCCGTGTCCATCTTTCTCTATTCCATTTTCTCCTTCAACTTTCTTTACCTCTCCCTCTGTTCCCTCGTGATGACAATATTATTTACAGTTGTTTGAGTTCATATTGTTGACCCTCCCAGCAGTGATAAGGTTATGGGCTTTCTGTGCATGAGGTGGCTGGTTGCCCACCCTTCCAGCACACACACACACACACACACACACACACACACACACACACACACACACGTGCGACCGCTCGTGCATTGGCTGTGAATCATGGTCTGACCTGGAGAACAGGGGATGGACCTGTAATTAAGGCCTGGTGCTATCATTCCTCTTCTCACCTTTGCTCTTCGCCTTCTTCTTTGTCTTTCTCTTCCTTTCTCTTTCAGTGCCCTTTCTCTCCATTTGCCCATATTCCTTTTTTATCTTTCAAATTGTCTTTTCCTCAATTTTCCGCCCCCCTTAAATGCTTTCTGAGATTTGTATTTATGCAAATAATAGACTGGCAGTTTTGTCAGGCACAATTGAAGGCTGGATATCGTAGCTAAGTCTCATTCTTCCTGACTGAGATGTGCAGGCTCATCCTATTTGCTCAGATGAAATTGAAGAGTTGGACTCTAGCAGGGGATCTTTTAATGTCATCATTACTCTAAGCAGCCACTGAGAAGGAATTTAGATGTGTGGAGAGCATTGTAATTTATGGGTAATGAAGTTCTTTGAGTAGTTATCTCCTGTTGCTTCCTGGTGCGTGGTTTTGTATCCCATTTTATCCCAGACTATAGCAGCACTACACACAGCATAAAATTTCATAGTAGCTCTTCCTATACATACACAAAAAGAGATCCAAACATCCCACAACTTTAGATTGACACAAAATACCTCCAGGGAAGGTTGGCTTCCCCCTTCCTGTCTCACCGTGTGAAGTCACTCACATTTAAAGTGGAGAACTTTGGGTATAAAAGCTGTTTTTAACTGTTGGACATCAAGCAGCTGTGTGAGCAGTTTAGAGCCCTGTGCCTTGTTCAAAAGTACCTCAGCAGAAGTCACAGAGAGGTTGCTTTTGTTGTCCTATTGCATCTCCTCCCTTCCTTCACTTGCATCGCTTCCTTACCTCTGAGCTCCTCCCAGCTGTGTGGGAGAGGAGCCAAAGCTACAAAATAAGAATACCTTGCTCCTACAATATTATCCTTAACCACAATCAGTTAGTTATAACCAAGGGACAACTTCTGCTGCTCGAGGTGCCAGTAAGTTTGGCTCCAAAAGCGAGTCAGTCCCCACAGAGTTGCAGTTTAAAATACCCAAGTTCACGCCAATAAAAATAATATTTACAGCCTTGCACAAAACGCTTTGTATCTGTCTTTGCAGCTTCTTTTTGTTTTTGTAACTCATCCACCTGGATACAGAAATGAGTGTTTTGGTCTCAGTGATTGACAGGTTTCCAACACAGACAGCTGGAGGCTGCCTGCTCACCTTCACTACTTTGGCTCATTAAGTGGGCCTCTACACTGTGTTTATGTTGGTCCCTTTGGGGGCTAAGAAGTGTGTGTTTCAGTTCTGGTGAGTGAATATTAGTATTTTATTATTAAATCGCCACTATGTGTGTCTGCACATTGCACCTGCACTTGTTTATAGATGCACCTTGCTAATCAAACTAATAAACGACTCCAAAATTCCAGCAGGACAGCAGCGACTTTACAAACATTTGAGTACCAAAAATAATCGGTGACATCACGGTGGCTACTTTTATGCTATCCGTGGTTATGACATTATGCAAAGCTGCAAACCTGTCAAACCGAGCTGATTTTAATAATTTTTAATGTCTCTTAATTCTTCTAACTAATGTATGGATCTGTTATATCTGTTAGGATTTCTTTGGCTATTCATTTATTACACCAAAAATTTGCATTATAATGTGTATATGTTGAATGTGTGATTTTTAAAAACAAACAAACAAAACAAAAAAAGAAAATGTGGCCTCTTTTTTTCCATTTTTATCTTTTGCATGTTCTCCCTGTGTGAG
>VUQJ01018660.1:4093-36315 GCA_015108635.1 Andinoacara biseriatus | reverse complement strand
GCATGAAAATCATGTTTTTCTTGAACGATACTGACTTCTTCCTGTACCACTGCTTGAAGAAGGTGTATTCCAGAAACTGGCAGTAGGTCTGGGAGTTGAGCTTCACTCCATCCTCAACCCGAAAAGGCCCCACAAGTTCATCTTTGATGATACCAGCCCATACCAGTACCCCACCTCCACTTTGCTGGCGTCTGAGTCGGAGTGGAGCTCTCTGCCCTTTACTGATCCAGCCTCGGGCCCGTCCATCTGGCCCATCAAGAGTCACTCTCATTCCATCAGTCCAAAATACCTTAGAAAAATCAGTCTAAAGATATTTCTTGGCCCAGTCATGACGTTTTATCTTATGTTTCTTGTTCAAAGGTGGTCGTTTTCCAGCCTTTACCTTGATCATGTCCCTGAGTATTGCACACCTTGTGCTTTTTGATACTCCAGTAACATTGCAGCTCTGAAATATGGCCAAACTGGTGGCTAATGGCATCTTGGCAGCTTCACGCTTGATTTTCCTCCATTCATGGGCAGCTTTTTTTTTTCAAAATGCTTCTTGAAACCCTGTTGGCTGTTTGCCATGAAACGCTTTATTTTTTGGTGATCATGCTTCAAAAGTTTGGCAATTTCAAGACTGCTGCATCCTTCTGCAAGACATCTCACAATTTTTGACTTTTCAGTCCGTCAAATCTCTCTTCTGACCCATTTTGCCAAACAAAAGGAAGTTGCCTAATAATTTAGTACACCTTATATAGGGTGTTGATGTCATTAGACCACACCCCTCCTCATTACAGAGATGCACATCAGCTGATTTACTTAATTGGTAGTTGGCTTTCAAGCCTATACAGCTTGGAGTAGGACAACATGTATAAAAAGGATGATGTGATCAAAATACTCATTTGCCTAATAATTCTGCACACAGTGTACATTGCTGGACTCCAAGCTCGTTACAAGTGGAAAGTGCTGGGACCAAATCTACAGCCAGGGGATGTAGTCCTTCTGAAAGAGAGCCTTGAGAACAGAAACTACTGGCCACTCCATCTCATTACAAATCCTTTCCCAGTGAAGATGGCCAAGTCAAAAAGACAAGCTTTTCCGTAGGGGCAAACAAAAACAGGCAGCGCGGTGGCATGGTGGTTAGCACTGCCTCACAGCTACAATGGCATATAGAGGGCCTGGGTTTGATTCCACCTTGGCCCGGGCCTCTCTGTGTGGAGTTTGCATGTTCTTTGCCTGTCTGTGTGGGTTTCCTCCCACAGTCCAAAGAAATGCAGTTACTGGGGTTAAGTTAATTGGTCACCCTAAATTGTCCATAGGTGTGAGTGCGAATGGTTCTCTGTGTTGGCCCTGCGACAGGCTAACCTGATAGGCTGATAGGCCTATAGCACATGTAAATGTTTGTTTGTTCATTAGTTTTTAGGTTTTTACTTTACAATGTAAAGCACCTGAGACTATAAAGATAAAACGGAATTGAATTGAATCAAACAAGTTTGTCTGTTAGAAAATGGACTATGGTCTGATAACTTTCATTTCTTGAGTTCTAACAGTGTAATGAAACATGTTCTACGGTTTTATCTTCTCCATAATACATTTCCCTGTATGATATTTCCCTTTTTATAATGTGCTAGCATTAATCCAGTGTTGGGATAAGTGTAGGTTTGCCTTGCCCACACAACTCCACAGTTCACCCACAGATACCCAGTGTGGGCCTGTACAGATAAGATGTCCGTCCATCATCAGATGATATATAATCAAAGATATAAGCAATTCTTGTGATTGTTTAACTTTGTGGAAGTGGGTACCAGCTGACCTCCAGTATTGCGAGCCATATTTGATTCCCTTTTAACATATTTTTACGCACAGCCGTTTAAATGTCGAGGTATTTGTCAAACACACATTTATACATGTGAACCACATAAGGAAAGCCAGGCCACATAGAATATGTAAATGGCTGTCAGTGCCCCTTGAGAAGCCTTTCTTTCTTTTTCCTCCAGCAATCACATTGTGCCCTACTTCACAGTCTTGTCTGCCTCTGTTTCTGCATAGAAGTCCATCTAAAAATTTGCTCCACCAGTGAGAAAATTTACTATACTTGAGCACATTGAAATTGAGCAAATTGAAGTTGGAATAGTCACCTCTCTTGATGAGAAAAAACTCTAAGCAGAAGAAAACATTGGCTAATTTATTAACCTCTTACCCACCTTATTAAGGTAATGTCACGCAGCACTTGTAGTACTCATTTCTGGTTCCTGCATTTAACTTGCATTTATCAGGCACTAACACTGGTCATTATCACTGCAGTCTTATATTCGTGCATGTTATTCAGTCAAACGTGACATGCAGTGTAGATTCTTCTATGCAACCTCTGCTGATTAAAAACTAAATCTGAAAGTAGGATATGAATTATTTTGTTGATAGAGCTGGAAATGCAGCATGCAGAAAACACATAAATGAAAAGCTCACGAGCTAAGTCGGGTGGGCATTTTGTGTTACACTGTTTCACTCACACTTGTCTGGTACTTACTGGTACATTGGGAGGCCTAATATACTGTCCAAACAAATAAGATATTCGTGGGATTGATTGTATTGTAAGAACAGATTATGGACATGGTACAAGACTGGATTAACACACCAAGAGAGCACTGAACAAAATTGCACTGAGGGCCTGCATTTGCTATTTCAATTAATTTTTACCAGACAGCTTTAAGAACATACAAAATAAACCCATTAAGAAGCTGAGTTCAGAAATTATTCTCCATTCATTACAAATAAGAAGACATGAAAATATATTGTTGAATAATTATTACAGCAGTGTCTTAAATCTGAAATTGACATCAGGGTGTTCTAAAAGATTGGGCTTCAACTTGACAACAAGTGACACCTAATGAAATGCCCACAGATTTAATCCACTCCAACTTTGATTTCTGTTAAGGCATATCTGTCCACAGAAGCAGATGGCCTGCTGGCAGCGCAACTCTTGAGGAGTGTAGAGGACAGCAGGATGGCAGGATCAGAAATTCAATGTATGAATATATTTTCAACTTTGAGAAATAGGAAAGGGATTTTTTTCTTCTTTTATTTCATATACATTCTATTAAAATGGTGGAGGATCATATTTTACAAGTTAAAGTTTAAAGTTTCATATAATGATGTCAGAGTAAGGGCAAAAGTTCAGACTTCAGAATGCTTTAACCAGTAAACACACATTTTTTTTTAAACTCATAGCTCTGTATAATGGTAAGAAGGATATTGCTAATTTGGTCATCTTATAGTGCATTCCAGAAATCTTGTTGGAAATCTGAATTTCTAAGTTTGAATCTGGAACGACCCTCAACTCAAATTTCCTACTCCGAAAATTGAAGCAGCTCCACTAACCCCAAGGTTACAATCCAAGATGGCGGCAGTGAATACAAAAAGTAGTAAAACTGTAAAACATTTAATCTGTACTGCTTGCTACTTACTGCTTGCTGGAAGTAAGGCCTAGCATAAAATAAGATTGTGATTTTAGACATTTTGCGCCAAAGTACAAAAACTAATGGCGACATTAAAGATAGGCAGCTAAATAATGCTCAACTGAAACCTACAAAATTATTAAAATTTCAGCCAAGATGGTGTCATACAGTATAACCTAATTCTTTGGCAGTAAACAAGCTTTTATCAGTTGTCCTATATAGGCTCAGTTGCTGAGCCTATATAGGAAGTTATTATCCATCCATCGCTCGGTTTCCATTCTCTTCCGCTTATCCTCATCAGGGTAACAGAGGGGGCTGGAGTCAAAGGGAGAGAGGCAGGGTACACCCAGTACAGGTCACCAGCCTGTCGTTAACCAGCCAGGGTTAACATAGAGAGAGGGGGTTAGGGGGACAGACAATCATTCAACATCTATGGGAAATTTAGAATCACCAATTAATCTAACCCCATTAAATGCATGTCTTTTGACTGTGGGAGGAAACCGGAGTACCCAGAGAAAACCCACACAAAGTCCACACAGAAAGGATTTGAACGCAGACCCATCACCTGTGAGTCAACAGTTCTAACCACCACATCATTGAACTACTCAGAGGTAATTATGTCAGTCTGAAATTCATTGAAATTTATGATAGTTTGAAATTCAATTTAGATTCATTTAGATAATGATTCAAATAAGGTGGTCTACAATAGCTGGAAAGTCATGACTGCTTCTAATAATTTTGAATGAACAACAGACTAGTTTAATTGTCAAGGCCAGTGTGTCAGGGTCTTTCATCTTCATTCACCTTTTTTCACAGTCGAAGTTAATATTAATCTCTGGCTCTCTTCCAGTCTTTTGTCCTGGCTCTCTCCCCTCACCCTCAACTGGTCACATCAGATGGCTGCCCCTCCCTGAGCCTGGTTCTGTTGGAAGTTTCTTCCTGTTACAAAGGAGTTTTTCCTTCCCATGTTTACCAAGTGCTTGCTCATAGGGGGTTATCTGATTGTTGGGGTTTTCTCTCTATTATTATTGCTGTTCTCTCTCTACCTTACAATATAACATGCCTTGTGATGACTGTTGTGATTTGGCGCTATATAAATAAAAATAAATAAAAGAAAAAAATAAAATAAAAACATTTAAGGGTCTCAGGCCTTTACTTATATTCTTGTACTTCACTTGTCAAGCCTTAACAATGCAGTGAAGTATAACACATTGGCAGATATGTGTGAATGAACTGTTACATCGTCTCCCCAAAATAAGAAAATCAGGGCTGACGCTGGTAATAAACACACACACACACACACACACACACACACACACACACACACACACACACACACACATAATCAGTGTGTTCACCATTTAATTGCACTAAATCTGTATATAACCAGCAAGAGGCTCAACATGATACAAGCTGTGCCAGGCAAAAGGGAATAGTGGGAAATAAGTAAAGGAACTTGGCATAAGAGGTTAGGAATAAAGGATGGGAGCAAAGGATAAGAGGAGTAGGTGGGGCACCAACCTCTGCAGCAGGCTGAACCCATGGCAGCCAATCAAAATGTCCCATCCCAAAGTCCGCAGCACAAGAGTCCCACAGGGGTTGAAAAAAGATCAAAAAATACTCAGAATTTGAGGTTGACTGACTGACTATTTGAGTATCACTGGCTAATCCTAGTTACAGTGGCACTCATGGACATAGCTGACAGCTTTTGGTAAGAAATGGTGTGAATGAAGGGAAGAGGAGGTAGTGGTGTTGGGGAAGTAGCAGATGTCAGCAGTGCTGAGGTTCTTTGGGGTAATCCTGCATCACTGCCGTGTTTCATTTAGACCTTCACCGGGCTGCTGCTGTGCTCAGGCTGCTCACTGATGGGTGGCATCCATGAGAAGAGGTCAGCAATTGCAGGATTACATCTTTAGATTAGATTAGATTTCTCTCTCTCTCCATTCATCTGCCTCTCAACCTCATTTTCCCCTGTCCTCTGTTTAATTTTTATTTATTTATTTGTTTGTTCATCTTTTCTCATTTTCTCTAAGGCCTGTTAATCCCTGAGCTGTCTGTGCTCTGCACAAACTACTCTATAGGCCAGAGTCACAAGTGATGTTTAGTGCTCATTTCATTGGGCAGGAGACATTTTCTGTCTCCGGACAGTGTGTGCTGAAAAGTTGTTGATTTTAACCTAATAACAATAGGTCATAGTTGATGTGATCTGTTAGGGGTTGGTTTTTGTTTCAACCACAAAAGTGATTGAAACAAGTTTCAGGAACTAAAAGAAGTTGCATTTCAAATGAAGTCTCATACACTGGTAGAATATTTTTGTTAAAGGATTTTCTATTTGGGTGCAAAAATTCTATAAAAAGGGATTGATGTTAACCCAAACCCTAAACCCAACCCTAGTTGGCCACCAGTGACCTGATGGATATTAAGAATAAATATGTTGAAACTAAATAATTTGTGGTTACTTGCTTGGCCTGGAAAGTGAAAATGCCACTTTACCAGGTGTTAAATCGAAGCAGAGTCTGTTGCTTTCACCAATCTGCCGCTCCAGAGTGGCAACTAAGCAACAAAGGTAATAAATAGCAAGATGGAAAAAACAAAGCAAAACATGGAATTTGTTCAAAAATGACTTCTTATCATGTTTGAATGTTCGTGAAAAACTGTTCTCATCTTCCATATTCTCACCTCCCTCTGTCTCTCTCTTTCTCTCTCTCACACACACACACACACACACACAGACAGAAGGAGAAATAATGCTATGTCTCTAACAGTATGCAGTTTGTATCCATATAAAGGCATTTTAAGCAAATCTAACTTTAACAAGCATTACAGGCTAATGGGGTGAGGGTACTGTGTGCGTGCATGTGTGTGTGTGTGTGTTTGTGTTGTGGGTAGTTACTCGTTGCTATATTTGGGTTTTAATCTTTTTTTAATCCTTTGGGGTTTTTAATCTTTTATGTGTGAAAGCATATCAACCGTCACTTAATTTGGAATAAATAATTACAAACTATTATCTTATGGATATAATACTAAACAACACCGCCACTTTTTTTTTTCTATAGTATACTTTTCTACTAACACTATTAGCAGGTTTATTTCAAATGAGTCTGGGGTAGTGATTGTAATGTTCTTGGCACTTGTACAAAAAGAGGCTCCAATACAAAATACTTGATACGTTCTCTCAAGTGATGCACAATAAATGCAATTTAACTTAATTTAGTTACATTTAATATTATAGCACCAAATCACCAACAACAGTTTCTTCAAAGCACTTTTTCTACCAAGTCAAATGTCAATCAATAGTATTCTTCACACTCATTAGCAGTCGCTTAAGATCTGCTTATCTGAAAATTAAGAAAAATAAATCTTGGTTTCCACCCACTTCTCATCTCCAGCAGTTATTTCACACATTTCTGCATGAAGTTGCAGAATGTGATTTACTTTCTTTGGTCTCTAGTCACCATGTTGCTGCAAATCACTTCCAGTGATATTCCAGCATGGTCAGGTGGTCTCATCTTACGTTCTTTGGAGCAGTTACATTGAAATTGCATTTCACTGTAACTACTGTATAATTGAACTATTTTTGTTCCTCTTGTAAAGGTTTATTTAAACACCTTTAATAGATAAGTCTATTTGAGTTATTTTGAGTTATCAGTTCTTTAAATAACCCTCTTCTTTGCATATTTTTACATTATTTTTCCATTTGTTTTCCTTCTTATTTGCCTCATGGAAATTTTGCACACATATTGTTTGAATTTAAGTCTCACTTCAATCACATCTTGACTGTTCGATTTCAGACCCACTGTGGGTGTCCAGAAGCAAAACTACAAAATCGGTGTCTTTGTGTGGTTGCTTGAACGGGTGCAAGAGAAAATAATTGCCAAAGATATGTTGCTTACAAACATATTTGTAAAATGTAACTTAGTTTTTAAAAGCATTGAAAATGTAATTTAGTTGCATAAGAAGAGGAGACAGGGCTTCATAGAGTCATAGGGCCATTCTTTGGAACTAGTACTTGGTTCCATATTTTTACATGTCTACACATTATATTAGCATTAACACCATCAGTTTAAATCTGATATAAAATGTTGTAAATGTCTTAGCTTTTAAAGGGAAAAAAGGAAAAAAAAAATCTTGTGCACATGTGTTTATTACCATATGGCTACATACTGCGCCTGATGTGTCTGCATCTGTCTGAATAGCTGCATCAGTCTTATTTGAGGAACACTGAGCTCATGTAGATTGTTAAGCTGACTGAACAGCTTGTCAGCAACCTCCATGATCAGAGTCCTGTTTTTTTTTTGTTTGCGTTCAGCGACAGCACCCTCTGTAGTGGATGGTTTATTTCGTAAATGTTTTTAATGAGGTTTTCACTGTAGGTAAAGCATTTGGTTTATAGATGTTGCTATTAACCAATTAATGGACTAAAATGCATCAAATGAATCAGGAGAGGAATGCAGTTGCTACTCATATAGACATTTTCTTTATTCACAAGCATTTCCCGCTCCTTATGCCTCCTCTTCTTGTTGATGGGAAAGGTGTTAAGACTAATATAAATTACCCTTGGTTCGTTTTAACTGGGAATTAGGACCACAGGTTCAGTGGCTTTTTTTTCTACTTTGTGAGCTCTGAGCTGTTACTGACAGATGCTCTGTAGCAATTGCTCTAGAGCGGCACCAATGCACACACAAAATAATGGTGGAATCAGGTCATCATTAAACATTTAGGATATTTAAAAGAACAAACATATTTCATGTTTTTAAGCACAGGAGATCGGATTTATGGCACAATAAGGCCCGCAAGCTGAAATAACTGGGGTTTCTTTCTGAGGTTGGCGTAAGTCTATGTACTGTGTTCACTACTGCCAATACTCTGTACTACTGATGAGATCAGCATAGTTCCTGACAATATGTCTTGTTCACACACAGAAACAACCTATAATACTCTCTGCAACATGAACGAAGATGAGGATTATGTTGTGTTAAAAACAATCACAATCAGGGTAAGACTTTTAAATCCATCTATCAACTTTATCAAATCCTGGCATGCAAAGTCACACAGATTATTCAACACCTCTGTAAACTGACCAGCTTTGGTCGAGAACTAAGGCTCCCCTGGACCAAAGCATTGATCATTTCTCCCAGCCTAATCAGTCCTGGGTTGCTCTGGGGTAAACAAAAACTTTCATCCTCTTGGCAATAATCCAATGGAAGGGATTATAGCAAGAAGTCATTTAGGAGGATCAAACCATGGGAGGATTTGAAATGTATCCCAAGAGAGATTCAGGAAATATGCACTCAGTGGCTAAGGAAGAATAGATGAGGGGTGGGGTAGAAAAGAAAATATACTTTGTTACTCACCTATATCAGAATCCTTATGGTTCTTGATGAGCTCAGCAAGCTCAAAGTTTCCAGCAATAATGGCAACCTGTGAGAGAAACAGCCAGGCAGAGACAAAAGAGAGCGAGATTTATTTATTGAGACAAAAAAGTAATTCATTACTTAATAAATTGATGGACATTAAAATTGGGAATTATAAATATTTCTAAATTAACTATTAATACATTAATAAATACATCAAATGGAAAATGTATTTGTAGAAACTTCCATTAAACTTGAATAAACTCCAATTTTTTTTAAAATTCTGATTTAAAAAATCTTTTTAAAAACCCAGTTTAAAAAGGCAAATATGTAAATAGATTTAAAACTCAGACAATGGCAGTTCCACTTTTTCAGTTCTAATCTCTATCATATTACCTGTTGGATTAACTATTGGATTAGCTATAGCGGATTAGCTTCTTCATTTAGCATTTCCATGACTCTTTTGGTCCTTGGGGCTAAAGCAATGTGATGTAGGGTGCTCTCTGATTGCTTAGAGCAGTGTTTCTCAAACTGTGGCGCCAAGGGTCATAACAGGTGGGGCACAAACAGGTGGGAGAAAAGTCATGTCGAACTAATGTTAAACATCGGATTAATTCTCATGGCAGAACAAGGAAATTACAGGTAGTGACTAGCAAAATTCTCCACCGTCTTTTGTGTACATAGAGCTGATGTGCCGCTTCGCCACAAAGGGTGTCTTTTACATATCACCTGTCCTTGTACAAGCACAAACACCTTTGACCCTTTAAAGGTCTCACAACAGTGCAAAGCTATTTGTGCAAACAGCAGCAGGAAAAAAAAAAATCCAGGCAGTTAGCCTGTGTCTCTCTAAACAATCAGAGCGCCTAACATCGCATCCCGTGTTTAATTTGCATTGCTTTTTCTCCAAGGAACAAAAGAGTGAGGCAAATGCTAAATGGAGAACTATACATTAAAAATCCATTTAGATTTTTTTTTAAATATAATTCTTCGAGTTGGAGATACTTCTTTTGAAAACAATCTACTGTAAACACTTTTTGGTGTGTGCCAGATTTTTTTTTTGTCTCCTGCTATGACTGAAAAGAAAAAATTTAAAAGAAAAACATAACTGAGCACAATTACTCATGGAGGTAGTTTGAGGATTGGAAAAATGACATCATTGTGAAAGTGCCTTAAACCTACATTCTTTTTAACGGCCAGCAGAGGGCGACCCCGGTGGTTGTAAAAAGTTGTGTAGAAATTTTATTGATGTCACTTGGAAAATCACCCTCACGTTTCTCAGTCAGTGAAGTGTTTACCTCACTAAACACATCTAACATAGTACAACAGTATGTTTTTTTGATGTGTGTCAGTTAGGATGAATAGTTTTTTTGTTCCCTGATTGCCATGACTTGGGAAAATTATCTAATAAAAAAAAAACAAAAAGAAAAAAACCTCTCTAGTAAGAAATAGTCCTTCAGTTTTGATTTTACACACATCTCATTTCCACTTTTTCTTCTTAGTTGAGAGCTTTTTACTTCTGTGTCTTTGTTTTAGAGAAAGTCTGCGTGCATAATGATTCATTATTCAAAAATCTGCAATTTTAATTTAGGCAAAGGAGCTGACAGCTCTTGTTGTGCAAATATTATTTGCATTCTTTTATTTAGACTACAGCATTAAAAAATATTTCATTTGATTACAAAAAATAGGGTCAGGATTAGTGTTCAGGGCCAGAACTGGGGTCATAACTTAGACCTCAAAGAGCTAAAATATCAAAACATATTACAGTTAATTCTATTCTATTTTACTGTTATCCTTATTTTTATTATAATTAGTATTAAGTATTTAATATCACATCTGCATAAACAATCCCTTCACCAGTCATCATTAGTGATGACTCCAATTCTTGCCCTGAATGAGATGTATGAAACCAGGCAAAAGTATATATAAATAATTTTTGATGTGTGCCAGTTAGAATGCTTTTTATTTATTTATTTATTTTTGCTGATTTCCAAAACTTTGAAGAAGTTGGAATATTCTGGGAGCATAGGTTTAGAGCAAAGGTTAGGGTCATCACCAGTGATTTACACCTCAGAGGAGAGTGCAGCGTTCAGCATGACTCATGGCATCTTGCAAAAATTGTCTCTATCCTATTGCTCTTATTTCTGCCAAATTACAGTGAGTTCATCTCAGACATTTGGATCATTACACAGAAGTATAATCTCTATGTGTCCACCAGAGGGTGGTAACGAGATTTCCTTCTGAGCTGATTAAGCGGGTTGTTACACTGTCAGTAACCCAGATTGTGCAGCCTTTTTTCGTGCTGCTGCTTACAGTCATTTCTGCAGGCACAGAGTTTGCTGAGTGTTACAGGTTTACAGTACGCCTCAGGTCGAGATCATGGCAGTAAAAATAATCCGGTTCATTTTTCCACCGATTGGATGTGCACATGTACTCACACACGCGCGCGCGCGTGCACACACACACACACGCACACACACACACACACACACACACACACACACACACACACACACACACATCTCAGCCCAGAAGCATTATATAAGTGTACCTCCTCTGATTCCTGGAGAACAAATATTCAGGAAAGAAGTGAGGGATAGAAAAGTGAGCATGTGTATTATCAAAGCATAGCTGGTTTGAGTAGTAAAATGTGCTTCTCTTTTTTTTTCTTTGGTTTTTATAAATATTGAAAATGAACGTTATTGAGGCACACTTAGGGGTTTCAAGAGGAATTGTTTTCCACCAGTTTAACTCCTTTTGACATTTCTGTAAGCTGCATTTAGATGCAAAAGGAAAAAAAGCTTGCTTTTAAATACGGCGTGAGTCACTGAATGTAAATTTAGGCTCATATTCTTGGTATCAAATATGACGTTTCCTGTGAAGGAGATGGGGGAGGGGGTGCTGAATGCTGGCTGGATCGCCCACTCATTCTGAGGATCTCCCAGAGCGCATGCCACAAACTGTGACAAATCTATCACAGACTATTCTCTAGGAGAAACTCTCATCTCTGATTGAATGGGATCAGATGAGGTAAAGAAAAACAGATGTAGAACTTAATGTATCTAAGATGTTTGAAGCACTAAGATTTGTGTACCACCCACCAGCAATATAATAACAAGATAAAACCCACATCCTACACCTAAAAATTACTGCCAGTTATTTTGTTTCAATAAATGATTAGACGTTTGTACTTTTACTTTCATAGAAACCACACCCCAGCAGCCCCAATGATTTCAGGCCCATAGCGCTCACCTCTGTGGTGATGAAATGTTTTGAGAAACTCATCAAGACATTCATCACCTCCTCACTGTCCTCCACCCTCAACCCACTACAGTTCGCATACCGGCCAGACAGATCCATAGACGACGCCATATCCTTCCATATCCTTCTTCCTCCCTTACCAGTGTCTAAAAATAGACACTGGTAAGGGGAACAATGTGAGAGTGCTGGTTCTAGATTACAGCTCAGCATTAAACACCATAGTCCCCTCCAGGCTGGTCTCTAAAGCTGTTGGACCTGGGCCTGGGCCCATCCCTGTGTAGGTGGGTGTACAGCTTCCTGACCAGCAGACCACAGGTGGTACGAGTGGGTCACCTGACCTCATCACCCCTCAAGATTGGATCCCCCCAGGGCTGTGTGCTCAGTCCTCTCCTATACTTGCTGTACACCCACGACTGTGAAGCCACATCAGAGTCCAATGTCATCATTAAGTTTGCTGACGACACTGCTGTTGTGGGACTGATCTACCCATAATGAAGAGACAGTCTACTGAAGGGAGGCCTCCCATCTGGAGAACTGGTGCCGGGAGAACCACCTTCTGCTTAACATCAGCAAAACAAAGGAACTGATTGTGGACTTCAGCAGGAAGCAGCAGAGGGACTACCATCCACTTCTCATCAGTGGTGCTGAGGTGGAAAGAGTGGACACTTTCAAATACCTGGGAGTGACCATCTCACGGGACCTGTCCTGGACTCATCACATCACTGTGATGAAGGCCAGACAGCGTCTCTACCTCTTCAGGCGCCTGAGAGACTTCAAGCTCCCACTCAAGGTGCTCAGGAACTTTTTACACATGCACCATCAAGAGCATCATGTGTGGGAATGGAATGGATGGGAACCTGCACTCAGCAGGGCTTCATGGCCCTAAAAAGGGTGGTTCGTTCACCTAAACGGACCATCAGAACCAGCCTCCCCAACCTGCAGGACATTTACACCAAGCAGTGCAGGTTGAGGGCTATGAATATCCTAAAACAGCCCAGCCACCCTGGAAACTCTCTCTTCTCCCTGCTCCCATCAGGCCGGGGTTATCGCTGCCTGCAGACTAAGACTGAAAACTTTGTTTTGTTTTGTGTTTTTCACTACGTATTATCAGCTGCAGGTACAAAATTCACTTCACTGTGCATTGTACTGTGTATAACTGTGCATTTCAGAATGTATAGTAATTTCAAGTTCAAAAATTTTTTGGTATCAAGATTAAAGTTTAAATATAATTTTTGATATCTGTATTAGAATCACTTATTGACAGTTTTTAGGGTTTAACACACCCTATGACATAATTTTCTACCACAGTGGATTTTGTATTTTATGGAAATCCTTCAAAAGTTTTCGAAGGTAGCTGGACTCATCGTTGTTAGCGATGCATCTGACCACTTTGCGGATGATACAGCAGTGGTCAAATGCATCGCTAACAATGATGAGTCTGGCTACAGGGTGGAGGTGGAACACCTGGGGGGTTGGTGCAGTAAGAGCAATCTCTGCATCAATGTGACTAAAACAAGAGATGATTGGGGACTTCAGAAGGGTCAGACAACCCCTTCTCCCACTGCACATTGGGGGATCTGTGGTGGAAGTGGTCCACAGCTACAGGTACTTGAGTGTACACCTGAAAAACGACCTCACCTGGAGCAACATTTCCAGTCTGGTCAGGAAGACACAGCAGCGCCTCTACTTCCTCAGGAGGCTGAGGCATGCTGGACTTGGAAGCTCAGTCCTCTCCTCATTCTACAGCTACTACCATTTAGGTACAGACAAGATAACTCCCATATCTAAGGTTTGCAATGTAGAAAAAGCCCTGTGACTTTTAAACAAATATGTTATAATTATAACATTATGACATGGCGTAATCAAATGAACATATTTTCCGAAATGTTGTTGACGGTGACATTTTTCCTTTTCCCAACTGCTACTCAAGCCATACATTGTTGGCTTTGTAATCTTAGCTCCATGTTGCTGCTTCTGGAGAGTGCCAAAATCTAACTCCATTCTGTAAAGGGCTCCCATTCTGTTCATATGTATGGCTGTATCATTTTACAACACAGCAGCTCACCATTCTGATGTCACTAATACCACAAAATTTCCATCAAACTCATAAGCAACATCTACATTCCTTTATCAACAGGACTTGAACAACAGTCTCATAATCCATTGTCTTGGTGACAAGCCCTTTTAAAAGTCACTGTGTAGGGTTTTAGGGAGGAACAAAATTTTTTCAGAACAACAAACAGCTGACTGGATGTGTATGGAGATTAAGTAAAGTGCAGTAGCACACTTGAGTTTCTAGTGCTAAGAATTTTTATTTATTCATTTATTTTTAATGAAGAATATGCAAATTCAACAACATCCAGCTTAGCAGTGACTCCAAATCAACAAAAATCAAAATAAATTTGTTGATAATTTGCTTGCGATTAATTGCAATTATTTAATTACAGACCCTGTAATTAACTTGACTAAAATTTTTTTAATCAAGTCCCATCACTAAAATTAAGTCATCATCCATCTAGTGAATGATGCATACAGCTCCTTCATTGATTTGCCAGAATGGGCCTATAAACCCCCACAGGAGATAAGGTATAAACAATACTTAGCACTGTTTATACAGTACCAGTTCCATACATCATGTTTATGTTACAGATTACATTTGTAATGGCTCTGTACATTTCTTATCTTAGACACTTAGAGAAACCCAGAGTTAAGGAGGCCACATATATGCAATAGATATAGCAAAAGCTAATCTCAAATAGGTGTTACAGAGTCAAGCAGAAGGAGGTGTCAAGTTTCATTTTAAGTGATGAAGTGTGATGAGATACAGTACCCAATAAGCAACAGGGAAATGCAGTCACAATTTATCTCTCATTATCATTCTACCACCCACTATCACCACCACTACTGCCATCACCACCCCCACATCGATTCTTTTCCTGGTTTCCCATGGTTGTCATGGAGACAAATGGTTGTGTATAAAACAGAAGTAACCGGATGGGGGTGGGAAGGATGTGGAGCCACTTAAAGCCAAGTGGAAATCAAGGCAACAGGTCCACCAGACCAAAAGAAAGATGCAGTGAAAGGACACTAGAAAAGGAAACTCAATCAAAACAATCAATGAAAAACAAAAGTCCACGACAGGAAGGAGGGAGAATTCAGTTAAAATGATGTGCAATGCCCTTCAATTTCAAACTTTCAAGGTAATCAAACCCAAGCCCTTTGTGAGGCTTGTGGGGCCTTTTGAGGCTCCAAAGTTTTCTTTATACAGTATGTTTACATTTTCCTTAATTTTCTGCCCACTCGGTCTATTTGAATTGTCTAACAATAAGTAAAATGTCAATAAAATGACCTAAAGAAGCAAGATGAATTAATTCAGCTCTTGATTTTTTTAAATTAAGAATAAACCCAAAGTGTAGAAAATACGAGGTGTATTTGGCGGTTACTTTGATATCTTGTGGATGGGAGTTCTGGAACTTATTTTTGTTATATGCTTCATGTAAAGACAACAAATTGATTCTGATTTGGATTCATCTAAAAAAAAAAATCACCAAAATTATTCAAGAAATAATTCAACACTGACTAATTTGCTTGTTTCTTCTTGATGAGAATCAATCTGGGATCCCATAGGCTAGTCAGCTGATTTAGCCATGGGAGGGCTTCTGGTGACGCCAACTGATATCTGGGCCAACACTTCCAGTTCCATCCATTATTCATTGCTTACAGATAGAGTGAAAAAAAAAGCTAAAAATAAGCCAAATTATTTTCAATACTGATAGTTTTCAGATTGCATTTTGGCAAATGTAATTCCTCTTGCTATTTAATTGCATGCAAATGAAGTCTGCTCAAATGTGACTGATCAGTAGAATTTGGACTACAAGCAGACTAATATTCATAAATATTAAATATTCTGTGTCATAGTGATGCTGAAAAGCTAATTCATACATTTATTAGTTCTAGATTGGACTATGGTAATCCATTACTATCAGTTTGCGTTAAAAGCTCCCTGAAAAGCCTTCAGCTAATTCAAAATGCTGCAGCAAGAGTACTGACATGGACTGGAGAAAGAGAGCATATTTCTTCCATAATAGCTTTACTTCATTGGCTCCCTGTTAAATCCAGAATTGAATTTAAACTATTCTTCTCAAGTTGTATTGTATTATCCCAATAGAGCTCTTCACTCTCAGACTGCTGGCTTACTTGTGGTTCCTAGGATACTTCAGAGTAGAATGGGAGGCAGAGTCTTAAGCTTTCAGGCTCCTCTTCTGTGGAAACAGCTCCCAGTTTGGATTCTGGAGACAGACACCCTCTCTATTTTTAAGATTAAACTTACAACGTTCCTTTTTGAGGAAGGTTATATTTACGGTTGGTTTTGCTGGAGGTTTCTTCCTGTTAAATGGGAGTTTTTCCTTACCACTGTTGTCAAGCACTTACTCACAGGGATTCGTTTTGATTGTTGGGTTTTTGTTGTAATTAATGTATGGTCTTTACCTTAAATATAATGCATCTTGAGGAGACTATTTTTTATGATTTGGCGCTATATATATATATATAAAATGGAATTGAATTGAATAACATATTCGTATACTGTATCAATATGGGATTAGTAGAGTGTTAGACGCAAACATTCTTAAATAAATTTAGTTATTAAAAAACTGCATTCTCTATCTACACAGATCATATTTGACAAACTGGCAAAAACACAATAAAATTAGGAAGGAGGCCAATACCTTTTGGCAACATTCTGGTTTACACTATTTGGTGGTTGTAATTTGGTGGCACATGTGGGCCATCCACTGTGGGCCTTGCATACTGGCATATGGGGTAGGTCTAGACCCTGCACCTGGGCCTGGGTGGGGTGACAGTAGGGCAGCCTATATCTAGTGTGTGGGCATGCCTAAACTATAGGCTGCTCCACTGGGGCTCATTTGGGCACCTACATTTCTCACTGATACTGGGGCCAACTGTGGCCAGAGTGATTCTGCCCACAGCGCCCCCACATGGGCCCCAAGGAGGCATGTTTGCTGGATAGAGCAAAATCTACTGGGCATCTTTTTAGTTTGTTTAGGACATGAAAACAACTTGGTTAGGATTACTAGACTATTGTGACTTAGAATAAAAAAAAGATCCTTTTTACAACTTCTCTTATTTGTGACACTTCTCTGCCTTTTTATTGGCTGCATGTAGTACACTGACAACAGTGATGACACTATAGCTGAATATGTGCACTACAAAAAATATTCCAAGATTATCCATCAAACTGAGCAAACTGCACCCACAGGAAGACCAGAAGGTTTTTACGATCCTTGTTAAATAAAAGGATGAGCATTCCCAGTGCATTCTCATATTTCTGGTTCTAAACCAAATTGTTGTAGCGCCAGTTGAAAGAAGGCAGCACAGACACATAATTTCAGGAAAAGGGCAACAACACAATTTTATCAAATTATTCAGTTCATGTCAGTTAATATGAAAAATGTTTTGGCACAGTGGCCTCCTTCAGAACATGTGCACTCATATTATATTAAAGCCATTCCTGCAAACCCTCAAAATCTGTCCAATCACCACAATTTAATCAGGTGATAAAGGCCTACTGAATCATCTAGCAGGTGGAGGAGGGCCCTGTGCTAGCCATATCTAAGCGACTGACAACAACTGAACATGAGCTGATAACATTCAAGGGGGAGTGAACAAAATAGGGTATTTTGCTATCATCTCTTAGTTTCCTGTACACAGAAATTATTGCTGATAGCCTGATGTGAATATTTACATATTTTGACACTACTTTAGTGTGCTGTATGACATGGCATGTAACTGGTGACTATAAGTTAAAGCAGAGGTAGAAGCAAAAGTCACAAAACCATATGCACCTTACAGTCTGTGAAGAGGCATGATGGAAGAACAACAGAATGTGTCGGGGTATGGTGGACAGGAAATAAGTAGGGAGAAAGGACATACAAAATAACCTTAAAATATTGAGTGAAGAGGGGAATTAGATTAGATGACTGGCATAGTGTGGAAAGAAAATGCAATAGAGATATAAAGCATGTGAATATGAAAATTGAATAAAAGGAAGAAAAGGTAAAAGAAATCAGTTTTTTTGAGAATGAATGAAAAGTTACAGCTGTACACAGGGATGAAGAGATGCAATTGTTAGATGGCATTGTTAAATAAAGAACATGAATTTTAATATCTTTTAATGCTTTCTATCTAGAAAATGAAGGCCTCAGAGGTGGATGTGTCACTGCTCTGCTCAGATTTGTACTCCTTTTGTTGCATGCAACAATGGTTATCAGGGTAAACCATGGGACGGACACACACACACTCACACACACACACACACAGATGCTGAACTGACACATGATATTATCAAATGGCACGGCCACAAAACACCCACACAGTGTTCTAATTAAGAGCACGCAGCAGCAGTGTAAGCGTGCCTCATTCAGCTACAGCGATTGGTGTTTATTAACATTTGCACTTTCTAGTCATTAATGTGGCGCCTAATGACAGTGTTTTCAAGCACTTCCTGCTGCTGAATTGACAAACATGCAGTGGCCACTCTACAGTGTTAAAATACATGAACAAAGAATGAGATGCATGCATAGTTTATTAAAAGTATGATCCTTCACCGCAATGACTCTGCTGTCTATATCTATGTTTTACATAAACTGTGATAATGACTTCATGGAAGAATAGTATTCTTTTAATAATGTCTTCAAGTGCAAAATTAGCTTCAAAAAAAGGTAAAGGAAATAAGGACGTCACAGAGCTTCAACCACCTGTGCAATAAAACTGAACTCTGACTTTGAACTATACATATACGTGCTAATTAGTGCAACAGACTAATTAAGTACTGGAATTTGAAAGAATTTTTGAAAAGTCTTTACCCATTAACACAGTATCCTGTGATAGACTGGCAACCTATCCAGGGTGTACACCACCTCTTGTTCTATAACTCCAGCCCCCCATGACCCATAATTAGATAAGACGGATGGAGGGATATTGACTTGCTTTTGGCTAGTAGTCATTAGAGGAACTACAATGAGGATATTTTGGAGACTGCCATGACATGCTGGCATAGTTTTTCTGCCCCAGAGGCTGTCATTTGGTATGAATTTGTCTCTTAAAAGCCATGTGACTAAAGCTTGCATTGCCAAATTAGTAAGGTGTTAATGTGCTGACAGTACAGCTTCCATACCCTTTTTCCATATACTTTATTGGAACACTATTCTTCCAAAAGGTATTCCATCATTTGGCATTTGGTCATGGTGGAAAAGAGCGCTGTCTAACATATTGATCCAAAATCTTCCATAAGTGTTCAACTGGGTTGCATTCTGGTCACTGTCAGTGAGACTTGGGGGTGGCTGTGGCAGGTTGCCTACCAATCAGAAGGTCCAATAGATTGATCACTGGTTCCTCCCATTCACATGTCCAAATATCCTTGGGCAAGTTGCTGAACTCCAAGTTGCTCCTGGTGGATCTATCAGAATGTGTGTGTGAATGTTAGAAAAAAAAAAGTGTGACTGGGTGAATGGGACTTGTAGTAGGAAGCGCTCTGAGTGCTCAACTTAAGTATAAAGGCTCTACATAAGTACCAGTTCATTCATGTTGAATGTACGGGAAGGGGGGGGTGACAGCAAACCTGGTTTAACATGGCAGCATAAAACCAGAGCACCTGAGATTGCAGATTAGTACCCAAAGGTTTGGACAAAGGGGCTGAACTTAAACATATGAGCATGGGTGCCCACATACCTTTCAGAACTCTATCATAAATTCTTGAACTTGTAGTAGGTTTGTCCTGCTTTTTCTTTCCTGGGGTCATGTACTGTAGTTAATGGGATGTAGCTTTATGCTTCTGATGTACTAATATTTCTCCTTCAGTTTCCCAGATGTCTGCTGGCCAGAAAACAAGCATAAACTTGTTTGATTTAGCTCTTGGCTTTGTGTGTAGGTGGCGAGTGCAATAATGATAAAGATAGTAAGAGCAAGAGAGTGAGTTTTTTCCACTTGACAACAAGTGAGAGTCCAACATGTCTAGTGGCTGCTTGTTGTTTTACTGTTGAGCCTGCTGTCAGCAGAGAAACTGCTGTTAGTGTCTCTTTTACAACAGATTTCTGCCTGTATGTTTCTTGAAATCTATTGCAAATGTTGGGTGCAGAAAAAAGCCCTAGCTCATGAGTTCTGAAGGAATGACACCAGATCCTGACGTATCCTTTTATGGTTATAAAGTATTGAAAATTGTCCCACTTTTGCTGATAAGGGTGATATCATGCTACAAGTTAGACAGAGTTTAAGTTGCCAAATAGAAGAAAATGTGACTTCAAAACAACACAGTATGTAACTTACAGAAGAGGTTTATCTGGTGTATTGCATAACAGTGGAGAACAGCTCATTCCACTGAGCATCAACTGGATCATTATGTGGGAAACCCAACACAATATATTTCAGTAAAGTTTTTTTTTAATCTATAAGTCCCCAGACCAAATTAGGTGTTTGGGATAGATTTTCCCAACCTCTAGCTGTAACCTGACTTACAATGGCATTATTTTGGTTGGATGACAGTGTTCGAAAAGACTGTCCAGAGCTACATATGCATTTGTGCAGTATCTCCAATACTTGAAGTTATTTGGAAGATTGTTCAGTTAGGTTAAGTTGTGGAGATAATGCATGACCCCTTTTCATCCTCATCAAATCAATAATTAAAAACTGCATTACCTATGTGGAAACATCTCCACTGGGAATGCACAGTAGCACCTCACTTATTGCTAGACTATCCTACAGGATATTATGACCATATTTGGTACTGTGTATGCAAACACCATATATATTATATATATATATTCTCTGAGAAGCCTGATTACTATTAGGAAATGCACACACAGTAATGTATGTCTACATGTTAGTCTGTCACAAGTGGTGAGCTCCAAAAAATTTAGGTAAGTGACAAAAACTGCAGTTCCTTGGATGGCTTCTTGAGGCTGGTTCCAAAGGTGCATCAGCAGCCATAGACAGCCATGTTAAAATGCCCAACCTTTCAGCAGAAAGAAACATGTTTACAGCCTACAACACGATTAGTTTTTTGTGGCTACAACTGTACCTGAGGTATTTTTTTTTTTATATAATCACAAGTTTGAATTGTATTACAGCTTAAAGTTATATAATAACTACTAAGATGTTGCTATTGGTCCTCCCATTTTAGTGCTCAGCTGTGTGAAAAGCTATGATTGGTCTTCCCCAAGTATGTACCGGGCTAGCCAGCATTAAAAGTAGCTGATAGATGATTGCTTTATCCCCTCAAATTAACAAACAAATACTATGATTATGTTTGTCTGGCACCAATATATTACCATACTGACTATTGTCCTGAGTAAAAAACAGACTCCATATGAGTTAAACCACTCTGTAGACACAATGGGCTTGAAGGTTCTGGTTTAAAAACAAAACAAGCAAACATAAACATCAAACACACACACACACACACACACACACACACACACACACACAAACATGTTCCAGCACAGTCCGTTAATGTAGCTAGTTAAATGCACATTCCTAGCAAACGAACACAAAAGATCCCTGTGTCAATAAATCAGAGTGTTTTCACATGTAGTAATGCTTCAGAATTAGTATTACTTCATGTCTCTTCAGTGGACTAATGCAGGATTTATGATCGTCTGTATAACCCTTTGACTATGCAGAGAGAGGGTTTGTGGGACCCAATGCACTTGTGTGCAGTCCTCAGAAAAGCCAACAACACAAAGCCCTAAGGGTGATTATGCTATGCAGGTAGAAAGCTGACTGGTTAAGTTTGCTTGCACAGGAAAGAGAACCCCAGCAGGGGTCACTACAAAGAGGAAGAAGCACAAAACCACCCGTAAAAGATTTTTACAAAAGAAAACCAACAAAGTCACAAGAGAAGCACAAACAGTGGCAACAATTAACAGTTTTTATTGTTTATAACACTCAGCTTCATTCCACGTTAAATGTCTTTGTATTTTATGACTTCTTTATTCTCTGCAGCAGGGGCTAAAAGAAAAGGACCAACAACAGCACAAACATGAACAGAGTAGTCCACATTACTGGTTGCTAAACATATTTGTGACACTGCCCCTTTTTGGCAGTGTTCAATATTAAATCTTTATGTTTAGTGTAGACAATCTATCCTGAAGAGGATAAAATGAGGAGGAGTTCAAGAAAACTTATTTATTCAAGTCATACAGCTAATGTGCCACCTGCCTGTACCACCAAATAACAAAACAGTACCAAATCTACTCAGCAGACTTTAGACTTTCTTTAAATCTAAGGATGGCCGTTTTCTTTTTGTTTTGACATGCATAACACACTGGTCCTGCACTTTGCACAAATAAAAGAAAATCAATACACACACAGAGAAAAACTACTGCAGGGTGACAGCACCACGGCTAAATCCAGAGAACAATCTAGGCTGCAAACTTAGCTCCTTAGTTGAAGGCTCAAACTCTGACTAAACACTCCATTTGGCCCAACCTTACTCCCTTTTTGAAGCGCTTGCTCTAATGAAGCCTTCCGCTGGAGAGGCTTTGGAGGACAGTTGAGGACCCTGTGGGACTGCCTTTTATAAATGCCTGCTGGAATATGACTTTTATAACTCAGGCGTAAGTTATGAGTCAAACATGCCAGTTAGGCAGCTCTTAGTGCTTCTGGGTATTTTTTTTGATGGATGTGCTTGCTAAGGCATACACACTTCAAACATTGCAAACAGAATTGTCAGTTTTATGTACTACAGGTCAAAAATAGCAGGTAGAGGTTGAGTGATTGGTTCATAATAGTTTTCTTTGTGTGCATGTTGCCAATAAATCAGCAATTGAAAAATATTCTCATGCTCTGTCATGAGTTAATTTAAGTATTATTTTCTACCTTCATGATCTTCTTGATATAAATGTTGAGAAATAAGTTGAATATTTAAAGATATCCAGTTAACCTAGTAGCATCCACCAAGTTGCCAGAGACCTGTGTGAGTCTCTGGCAACCTGGTGGTTATCCTTTAATTTGTAATATTCACATATATGAAATAGAAATGTTATAAAGAGCAGAAGGCCAAAATGCATGAAATGACTTGAATTGAAAGGAAACATTTTAAAGTTTATGAAACTGTATATTTCCTTTAGCATGTGGCTAAAATGCAATCTAATCCTAAACCTACCTAGGAGTTCGCTGGTGACCTGATCGAAGTTACGAGTTTAAGCATGAGAAATAAAAATGAAACAGACACCGTCAACTTTTTTTTGCATGCTTGACTTTTGTTTGTCCCCTGTCCTAACATTGTTTAATTCCAATAATTCTAGTATTGTCAAGAAAGCTATTTACATCCCTGGTTGCAACTGACCTTGGCCATTTTGCGCCGTTGCTATGGTAACAAATGGGATGAAGAAAATGTGCTGCTACTAAAAATGTTTTTCCAAGGCTGAATGCTGAAATCAATCCACTATAATCACTTACATGCAAACACTACTGAAGATATATATATTTTTAACACTACCTGAAAGGGACTCTGGCTGTTGTAGTTCTTCACTTCCTTGTCAGCTCCACGAACTAGCAGCACTCTGGCACAGTTATCCTGTTGAAGAAACAGAGAAAAATCACTCAAATAAAGCTGACAGAATCCCTAAGAAAAGACTGGCTTGAAGTCTCCTACTTTTTCTCAGAAAAAAAAAAGACAATTAAGCTTCCACTGACATTAGCAGAATTTTCCAAAAAGCACAGAACAGGACCTGATCAATGGCTAAACATGCCAATGCTCACATAGGGATAGAGAGGAGGAAAGAAGAAAAAGAACATCTACTACCTACATCAGGAATGGAGCTTCAGTGTATCTACTGCTCCACTCAAAGAGAAAGAGGGAATGAGGGTGAGAGAGATAGATGGAAAAACAAAAAGAGAGAGAGGAAGAGAGAGAAGAACAGAGATGGAGAGTGCTGAGGGGTTTGAATCTGCTGCACAAATCGCCCACAAAGTGCTCAACCACGCATGCACTGAGCACACACACATGAATATAAATACTTTTTTTAGATCCACAATAAGCTATTGAGAGTTGAAAAATCAGTCACACAGATACTGATACACAAGCATAATCTGTACTATAGAGTTGGCTTTATAAATATTTCTGTGATTAGACATTTTGCCTCTTATTTTAAGACATGCATGTTTGTTATTTTTACTCATGGACATTTCCATCTGGTGTGTAGTAATCCCTCGGCATAATGCTTTTCCCAAATTCATATAAGCTTAATTTACATAGAGCTGTAAGTGTGGTACATTTCAGAGCTATGAACTGAAGCGGGGACATCTGAAGGCAACCTGAAGCAGGAAACAAAAGCAGATGTAGTCTGGAGAGGCAGTGGAGATGGTGAGAAAGGTCACATTTAATGTTGATAATTCTGAAGCTAATTCCACCTATTGCAGCTTGGATGCCATGGAAACTTCAACTACAGATGGATTTTTATTGTGAGCAGGAGGACCAAGCAGAAGTAACAATAAATACACAGGGATGTACACAAATACAATGTACAGTGAACAATCTAATGAAAGAATGATCCACATACTGTAAACCCTCTCTGCTTCAACAATACCAACAATGTTATTAATCTTCATTGCTTCAGGTCTCCAGGAGATGACACTGGAATATTCTTTATTTGTCATCTATCTATCTATCTATCTATCTATCTATCTATCTATCTATCTATCTATCTATCTATCTATCTATCGGTTTCATTCACTTGGGCCGTACCTTCAAATTCAGTATGGCAATAGTGATTTGTTCTGCAATATTGTTCAGATTACACAAGCATTACATTCATTTTGTAAAAAACTTCACAAACATGTCGAGGTGGCAGACTTCCTTCTTAACAATTTTACCAGTTCTTTTGAAAGGATTTTAATTGTGGGTTAAAGAAGAAACGCAGAGTGAAATATTATCTGTCCTGCATAAATTCCAGGTTGCTGGTTGCCATAAAGCTGACTGAGAGGTCATCATCTGTCAGAGTTGTACCATATTCCATAAACATGATGCCCAGAACACATATGGGTGTGCCCTCATCTCCCAGAGAAGTCTGCAGACCGTACAGAGAAATAATAAAGTGAACCAATTTCAGGTTTTGCTTTTCACTATGTTATTAACAATTATTTGATTATCAGGATCTTTACCAAACATTTTACTAGGTGTAGGTACTGTACAGTAGGTGAAACCTTAAATGTGATTCTCTGTAAAATACTGGATGTTCATTCTTTAACATACTGTTCAAGAGGCCTAACATAAGTTAATTTAGAAATTGCATTAATAAAAAAAATGCAGTTGCACATGTTGAGTAATGCAAATGCTAAATAGAGAAGTTAATCCAGCTGCTAATAGCAAATGAAATGGAATTGAAAAGGAGGTGATTTCACAGTTTTAAATGTCAGAAAAAACTGTATTTGTGATTTAATTTTTGAATCCATTTACTTATTTCTGTTTTTAAATTGCATTTTTAAAAATATGTTTAATACTGAATTTGATTTTTTTAAATGAGACTTACTGAGAGCTTGTTTAACTCACTTTCCCATTTGACGTATTTGTTTGTTGCATTAAGATGCAAATATTTATTTAATTCCTCTTTTTATTATCCATTAAATTATCAAGTAATGAATTACTTTATTAATTTCTAAATAATGAAAAGATATTTTGCAAATTATTTACTAATGCATATTTTATTATACAGTTCATTATTAAATTATATTTAATATGCATGACTCTCCTGGTGCTCTACAGTCTGGCTCACCTCTGCAAATTTCAGTCACTGAACTGGAGATCTCAGTCAATGGTGGTGTTTTGAATTATCTAGTAATATATCTTTTTTGTGTGGTACAGACAGTCTAAGAAGTTCTCCTTCCGTTTTCATGAGTAAAAATATATTATATGAGTCTGTTACTAACCAAGATTCACCATCTTGGTTAGCAAGCTTGCTTAGCTGATAATTTAGCTCTTCATCCTCTCATTTAAACAGGGTCCAGAAACCAGAAGGAGAGGTCACAGTGGCTACATCCATCGTTTACATACAGTCTTTTGCTTTGACCATTTAACCTTCCTGGAAGGATTTAAAGCTACATGACTTGAATTCCAGCTGTTATTATTTTTTTAAGCATAAAGGTTGGCGATTTTCTTCTTCATTCTTCTAACTACAGTGCAAAGAATAAATCTTACAGTTGAAATGATCCTGAAAGTAGTAATCTGTGTTTGCTGTATATGTATAATAACATATTAGGCCATTTAGTTTTTTAGAGAAACGAATGGGAGTGGGATAATAACTGAAGAATGTCTCATATTAAAGTCATATTCACAAGAAAAAATGCCTAAAAAATTGGAAGTGAAAGTGGTGACCACTGCAACTTTCCAAATCAGTCCCAATTCACCACACCCTGTCTTAGAAGTTAGGGGTTTTTATGATACAGTATGGGTTCTTAATTTTTTATTTCTTGTTCAAAAATGAAAGTGGCCAGGTGTGTAAAACAAAATGTTGAAACAGAGAGATGGACTAAAATATTGTTGGTCTTTTTGTTGGAAATAAGAAAAATCAAAATTAAAGTCAACCTTCTCATGTGCAGATCAAATACATATCTGTTTCCTTTTGTGAAAATATATATAGATATATAATTGCATTTAAGTGGAAGTGAAAGCTTGCTTTTTTATTATACCAGTGGGCTGTTTTTACTCCAAACTGTACTTCTCTGCTTAACTGGCCACACTCTAAGGTCAGTGTGCTAAATGGTCTCAGATAACTGATTTTACAAGCACGTGTTAGAGGCCACTGCTGACCTTTAGATAAAGAGTATAAAGACAAGTTTAAGTGGAGTAGTCTTTGAAATTTAATTTGTGTACATTCAGTTAGACTTAGCATCAACACATATAGGTTTTTTTCCACTCAGTACAAAGTCCATTGGTACTTTAAGGCTACTATGAACTTTTAAAAAATCTGTATCATTGTATATGTCTTTTTAATATAACATTCCTAAAGCATTTGGCCACTGCTTTTAGCAGACAGTATAAAAATAATTAGCACAAACAGGTCTTTTGTTTAGAGCTATTTCCAGCATCAGACTGAAACATATTTGGTGCTTGTTGAACAACAGGGTATGTGTGTGTATTTATGTGAAAGTTAGTGGAAATAAGATAGAATGAGTGCGTGCGTATGTTCGTGTGTGTGTGTGTGTGTGTGTGTGGCCATCTAATTAAGAAGCTTCATTGGCAGCAATCAGTATACCTGTGGAGTCTTATTTTGAAATTCTGTCCCTCCTGGTTGGTTCACATGTTATCTGATGAGAACAGAGCAATCACAAGTGTCGCAGGTTTGAAGTCAAATCAGCTAGATCGAGTAAATTAACTTCTATTTTTGCTGCTCTTTCTTTTTTTGGATTACTGTTGGAGAATCTGCTTTGATTGTGCAAGGTTGAAGCTACCGGGTCGAACTCAAATGTACTTCTGTGTTCAAACAGAGCCGAGGAGTTAAATACCAGTCAGCTATCAGAGCTGGAGGACGATATACAGCAACATCTTGTTAGGACAGAGGAGAGGGTGAGAGACGAGGTGAGTGGGACATCTGTAGGGTTTGTAGTAAGTGAAGTTTTGCTCCTGTGATTTACTCAAATAGAAATCAAACGTAAGAAAAGTCATCATAAAAACCAGTGTATTTAATCAATAAACAGCACACAGACAAATGGACTAAAAGATTGTGTTTGATTATCTACTGGAGTGAAAGGTTTGCACACATTCTTCGCTATTTCATGTGAGCTACCTGCAAATCTGTGGCACAACCCACAGCAGCTAGTTACATGTCTCTTCACAAAGAGCCTCTGTAAAGTCACATGAAAGCCCCTCTTCAAGGACTGAGCTGGCCTGCACTTCTAACTGCTTTGGTTTCTCATTTGTAGGAGAGAAAGAAAATGGAAGAAATTATGGCTAGCTTGCAGAGGAAGCATGAGAATGAGCTTGCAGACCTGCATGCCACTGTGGACAGACTGTTAAAGGTAGATATATATATATTTTTTTTTTTCTCCAAAGACATCATCCGTCTACTGTGTTCTGCCATGGAAAACATGTTCTCTAAAACATAAAAAGGAAAAGAAAGCCTCTGCCTCTGAAAAGCAGCACACAAGCTTTTATTGTATGTCTTGTTGCTATTTACTTGAAGACACATTTTGTTGTGAACACTTTTCATCCATAAACTGTATTTCACATGAAGAATTTCCACAATATGTCAAGATTTTGCTGAAAAACAAGTATACAGGAAAAATGAATAATAAATGACACTGAAAATGGTAAGAGAAAAATGAGGGAGGGAAAGCATAACTAAGAGAGAGCTCAGAGTTGTGTTTTGGAGACTAGTTTTGCCTATTAATAATGCTTTATACTACATACGTTTGTATGTATGCATAGTTGGATGTAAAGTGCACAGACACTAACTGTACTGTGATCAGACCATGCTGGATGCCCCATTCACCCGTTCATACACGCATTTACACAGTATCTTGCCCAAAAATACTTTGACATGCAGGTTGTAGGAGTCGGGGATTTAACCATCGACCTTCTGATTAGTAGATGACCCACTCTACCTCCGTCACAGCTGCCCCCGATTGTCCCTGTGTCATACCAAAAAGTGATAATTTACAGCTCATTTACCAATATAAACATCATCAATAACCTTTCGGCATGATCCCTGCCTCATTAATTTGGTGAGAATAAAATTTTAACTTGCACCATGACAAGACAATCCAGTCTTCAATCTACTGTTCACTAGCTTACAGCTAAGTCATATGCTGTTTCTGCCACTCCGCCATGGCACAGGAGTAATTTTCAGTTTCAGAGTTTTCTTTTAAACACATGAAACAAGTCCTTTCAAAAATATATAATAAATTTTAAAATGGTATTGCATTTAGAGTAGCCAATGGTTTAAAAGTCGTTAAGGAGCTGCAGTATGCTTAAAAAACTCTATTGTGCCTACTGGAGTTAATCTACAGACTGCAGTGGGACTAATGTGCTCAAAAAATGTCAGTGTCTGCAATACAAAAAAAAAAAGGTTATCTCATGCAGCATATGCTTTTTCAGACAGATTTTCACTCTGCACTGACTATTGTTGATGGTGAGCCACATCACCCAGGTCAAATAAAGGCTCTGTGATGATTTACTTAACCCTTTTTGACAGTAAACCTCCAGCAGAAGCTATCTTAACAACACGATTACTTTAGCTTTTGATTATAAATAATTTCCTATTAACAAGTGTGTAAGTGTGTGTGTGTGTCATCTGGAGATGGTATAAACTATTGCTGGTACACAATAAATAATCTGGCTGCTGTTACTATGACTGTATTTTTTATTATCAACATGTAAAACATTAAACAGATCATGTAATTTTTTTTTAACACAAGAATAAAGAAGACTCTGAAATGAACCATTCAAAGGAAGAAGTGCTCAGACTGAACAGACAAATCAGTGATCTCTCACAGGTAAGTCGAACTGCAAGATTAGTCAAATTTGATTTTATTTTTTTGGTCATTGTCCGAATCTCCTCACAGGAGAATGAGCAGCTGCGCAGCACTCTTGTGCAAGCCCAGACAAACATCGCCATCCTGCACTCAGAGCTGGACAAGCTGAAAAACATTTACGCAGATCAGAAAGCTCAACACGAACGGTAAAGCCCTGTTTTTAGACCTGGCTCAGTTTGATTCTGACGTACAGAAAATATGACCTGTACAATGTGACTGTATGCTTTCACAGAGAAACGGAGGATTTGAAGAGGATGGTTATGGAATACCAGTCGTACTCCAGTCAGATTCAGATCCTCCAGTAAGTTTGTCTTCATAATAGTTCATAATAATTTAAAGACTGTAGTCCATAGTTGGTTTTTTTTTTTTAGCACTTCTGCATTTGTATATAAAGATATATAGTTACATGCAGTTTTGTCCAGTCTCACGTTCAAGATATGCAGCACATGTGCTTGACTCATGCATTTCCTTAAATACACCATTAGGGAAATGAATAAAAAGCTGTATGACAGTAATGATGGCCTACGCTCGGCACTGGCAAGCGAAGCAGTTGCAGCTAAAAGAAGGGTAAGCCTCCTCACTGGCTCTGTGAAGTAGAAGCTGACAGACAACTGTGTTCTTGAGCTTTAGAAAGTTCCCTCCCTGACTTTCCTAATGTGCTCAACAGCTGTCTCCCCAAAATGAAATCCCAGCCCGGAGAATGAAACCCCTCCGACAGAGCACGCTCAACCGTGGCGGGTATATAAAGATTTTTACACACCTGTGTGACTCTGCTGATTGATGTCTGCAAACTTAATTGTCACTTCTAAAGCCAGCATGTGTGTCCGGGTGCTTTGGTACAGCTTGGAGGTCCCCAGCAAGCTGACCTACTCTCATGTGGCCACCTGGGCTAATAGATACCTGGACAGTGGTGCCTCCATGCCGATGGACACAGCTGAGAGCTTGGGCAGTGATTATGACAGCGACGACAGCAGAAGCTCGGTGGAAACTATACACCACAGTTACTCATGTGTCCCATCTGATGTGGAGGTTTGAGAAAAGTCCAGGATCACTCGACGCCACTATGCTCCTGTGCTCTCAGGCCATTGAACTTGTATTTTTCTTACAGATCTCAGAAGTGAAATCTGAAGCTGCTGTGTCGGTGGCTCCGAGCATGGTGAGCTCCATCACTTCTTCCATACGAAGACGTTTATCTGCCTTTTCCCCAAAGGTAAATGTTTTTTTTGTTTTGTTCTGTTTTTTTTTTAACAGATGTTTAGTGGAAAACATTTTAAAAAGCAGGTTTTGTGCAAACCACTAGCTCAAAACACTCTACAGCTTCTGCTTCCTCTTTAATGACCACCTGACCCCTAAATTTGCTGCCAGCATCAGGTTTATATCCGTCATTGTGACTTAAATGTCTCAATTTTGTACATGCATCCATTTTCTTTTCATAATAAATCATCAGAACTGCGGTGATACCTTGGCGTTTCCTCTAGCATCAGATAAAACAGTGTAAGCAAATCAAATGACTGCAGAGGTTTGATGTCCTGTCTTGATATTCTAACTTTGAGGCCACACAGAGCTGCAAGCACAGCTGTAGAGTCTTAGCCAGAGGCACATTTAATTTTTGTTAAATTTTTAAATTTAAATTACTATTTTGCTGTAACACAGCTTGTTTGGTATTGGCATCTCCATCATCTTTTATCCTTTTTGTATCTTATGTCTGTAAAGTGGAACTAAATGATCCTTGCTTTATATGGTCTGGATTGGGTAAGCTTGTTATCTTGTTTACCCTTTAAGCAACCTTTAGAAGAAGACATACCAGAAACTGAGGAGCCCACTCCGATGTATCGCCTGGTTTTAGCAGGAGACGCAGGAGCAGGAAAGTCCAGCTTCCTGCTGAGACTGACCCTCAATGAATTCAGAGATGATATTCAGACGACATTGGGTGGGTGCCATAGCAAACCCATCCTTTGATCAATCACTGACACTCACTAGAACTCAGACATTTAAATCGGCTTTTCTTTTTTCCTTTTCCTTTTTTTGGTTCTCAGGGGTCGATTTCCAAATGAAGAGGATGTTGGTGGACGGAGAGAAGACGAGCCTGCAGATTTGGGACACAGCTGGGCAGGAAAGGTACGGCACCTCCTATGAGAACTGCTGGTTATTACACAAGTAAACACCTTTAAATTTTGACTCAAATAAGACACTAGAATAAAAAGAGTTTTTATATTTTCTTTAGGTTCCGTAGTATTGCCAGGTCTTATTTCCGTAAAGCTCACGGCGCCCTGTTGCTCTATGATGTTACTTCAGAAAGCAGCTTCCTTAATGTCAGAGCATGGGTGGATCAGATTCAGGTAACTGCAGTGATGCTGATCAAATGTTGAAAAGGCGACTAAAAAGCACTCCATTAACTGTAGGAATGGATTTTATGATCCGCTTTGTTTCTATTAAGGATTCAGTAGAGGAGAAAATCCCCATGTGTGTTATTGGAAACAAGGTGGACCTCCGAGAGGAGCTTCCTGAGGGAAGCTGTGTGAGCAGTTTGCACGGTGAAAAGTTGGCCAAGGTGTGTGCTTTTTTTTTTTTTTTTTTTTTTTTTTTTTTCTTTTTTTCTTTTTTTAAAAAAATTTTTTACAAAAAC
>VUQJ01018659.1:30150-45795 GCA_015108635.1 Andinoacara biseriatus | reverse complement strand
ACAAGGCCCCCCCCCCCCCACCACACACACACACACACACACACACACACACAGGAATTTGCTTACAATTTGAGCACAGCTGAGCGTTTGCCGAGCATCATCTTCACAAAGTCCCTGTAGTTGATGGTGTTGCTGCTGCTGCCACCGGTCACTTCCACAATCATTTTTTTTAACTCCAAGTGAGTCTTGGGAACCCCCAGCTTCTCCATCATACGCTTGAGACCCATCAGATCTGAGACAAGATGAAGTTGACAAATGGATTCATGATTAAAAAGGAAAAGGTGCAAGTATGTGCCCTATGTGTCTTATCCAGAAAAAAAGCCTTTCAAAATGCTTAATTTCAGAAACTTCTAGTTAAGAATTTTGACAGATCTTACACTGAAAGTTCAATTTACTTACCACAAAGAGTTCTATTCTGTCTCTATAACAGGTGTATAAGGCCTGATTAGCAACATTTATGATGTCAGGGTTATCAAACCTGCGTAACATGCTGGAAGTATAGGGTATGAAAGACGGAGCATTTAGAAAAAAGGGATGTTGCAATGAAAGATGTTCTAGACTTTCCTTAAGGGAAATGAAAGATTCAGAGTGCTTTTAGCTTTCCTGGCAGCTGTACTCAGCAGTGGGAAAGCTCAAGGCAAATTAAAATCCCTGCTCTGACCATTCTTTTTAATCCGTCTCTTATGAGTGCCCTGATATTATGGAAATGTAATATTAAGTTATAATAACTATCCTTAAGAAAATTACTTACCCTCATGAGACCTGAGCTACTGTTTGCCATGCATTTTTAATTTCTCCAAGATATTTGTGATTAGATGGAACCGATATGTATATAAATTACACTTCCTCTTCAAACAGGAAGTTGTATTTTGTTACATAGTTGTTACATTTGTTTAAAAAAAAAAAGTTCTCAAATGGGGACAATAGGTTTATTTTATAGCATAACAACAAAAACATGGCTTAAAGTATAAAACACTATTGAGCAGAATGAAGTATAAGGTGCAGCAAAGCTAATATATAATGTCCCCATATGTGGATGCAGGGTCTTAGGAGGTTAAAAGACAAATTAAAGACGACTGAATTTTGTCCCACTGTTTTTTTATTTTTTGACTATATAATAAGTGATAGGCGTTTGTCCATATTCAGCAGTTCATTCATGGATTTGGCAGAGTTAATCAGGAAAAATAGCAAGCTAAAGAAGAATATAGAGCCCTGCTAGTAGCTCTGTGAGGCACACTGACTTCCACTTAACCTTATATGGAGTAATAATTAACATGTCAACACAAAAAGGGTAATTTTTAGCTTGTTTTCCCCATTACATTAATATTGTTACTTCATTATTATTAGAGGCATGCATGTCCACACGCAAGTTCATGCTGTCAGCTCTGTACTCTTTAAAATAAACGTGCAAGTGTGCAGAAGCTGCAATGATCTATGATCTTAAAATTAGAGAAAACAGAAAGGTGGCATTTCTGTTGGTGTGGGTTTTGAATTAGAGCTTAACCTAACTATGGCTTTGAAGAAAAATTAGCTTAGTGAGTTGGGAGTGATCAGTTGTGTTTTTTGTGTTTGGGGCCCCCATTATGAATATGGAAATCCAATATTAATTATGGAGCTATCACAGAACTGAATATGGCCTAACAGCAGAGATATTTCACTGACTGGGAAGAAAAAAAAACCCAACTTGTTTTGTAGGACATGCAGCAGTTTCTTTCAAGGGTTGCCAACAGACCTGGGATCCTGACTGACACTACAGTTGCCCTCACACCTGTTCAAAAACTGAAGGGCTTCCACAGCAGCGTACAGTACAGCCTCCTTTTACATGCAGGACAGAGCCATGAAACATGAGCCTGTTCAAATCCTGCACTCACGGGGGTTAGACAACACACGCGCACATGTGTTAATTACTGCTCCCTTGTGTTGACATTGTTTGGAATGACAGTTATCTGGGTGGTTTTATGGGTGCTTATTACTCACCAATTTCTCCTTGGTCATTCAGGTCAAACTCAGCATATTTATCTGCAAAACAAACACAGGCAATTACTAACAGTGGTAATTCATTCTCAACTTTCTTTCTCTCTCACTCACACCCCCCCTCCCTCCAAAGAACATATAACATGTCAGCAAAACAATTAGCACACTCAGCCCAATGATCTCACTATCTTACACTGACAGCTGACCTAGCAAAGACACAAACAGCTGATAATGACAGGTGTGTGTGTGTTTTCCCATGTATGTTACTAGGAAGCAGGCAAGTGGGTAGCTGCAGGGATCTGACATGGAGGGCAGATAAACAGAAAGTCAGGAAGTTAAAATAGTACTTTAAGTTTAAACAGAGGGTGAAAAAGATTTTTGGACCCTAACGCTTACAGTAACACCCACTACATCATCAAGCATGGCAACATGCAGACAATTCACAGATTGCAAACTGATTCCAACTCATTCACTCTAAACAATAAAAGGTTGTAATTACTGTACATTCAAGACATTAACAATCCACTCTGACACCGTTTAAACACATTACATTAACAACTACGCATGAATTAATTGTAAGCTGCAGCTGAAGAACAAAACAATTTAATATCTTTGTTACAGCTCTCATACATCCAAGTCTATTTTCAGACCAAATGTAAAGTCTTTTTTAAATTAGCATAGAGCAAGACTTAGCATCAATAAAAAAAATACAGAATTTTGTTTTGTTGAATAAACTTTTTTCTGTAATGCTGAAAAAGGAAATGCTCGACTATGATGGTGAATAATGCTCTGAAATAGTTGTGTCAGTTCTGGAAACGTGATTTCCCAATTAAATTGATTTTTGACCTTTTTGAAAATAAATGTTCTTCATTTCATCCTGTCAGATATTTGTACGATGTTCTGCAACAATTATCACAGGCCTTTGAAAAATCAAAATTGAATCAGTTTTTCTTGAGTCTAAGTGAACTACTAGGCCAAATCTGAGTGAAATCCCTCAAGAGATACCACAATTGTGAGAGTGGCACAGATGGAGGGACAGGCTGAAAACACAATGCCTCCAGCCACGGCTATAACAGAGGCATGAAAATCTCATCTAGGGCTGAAACAAGTGATTATTTTGATTACCGATTATTCAGATACTCATTTTCTGTGTTTTCTTCAGTAAAATAGCACAAAACAATATTAAATATTTAACAATACCAAAAAAGATGAAAAAAATAAAGAAATGGAAGCCTTTTTCAAGCTTGATCATTTTTAAACTGTGATGGAATGAAGTGGGAGTGTCCTAAAGATTAGTTTTGCTATAATATCTAATCTAAATAGTTTTACAACCACAGACAGCTTTAAGAATAAATATCAAATATTAACCACTGGATCTCCATTCATACCAATAAAGTGATTGCTTCTTTGAAATATCAGACATATTTCTGCTTCTGCCTCAATTTCAGTTCCCTTTTCCCGGGAAGAGCACTTTAGTCAGATTACACTTGCTATTTCTGTCCCACAATGGGAGCTCTGTGTGTGTGTTGGGAGGGAGAGAGAGGGAACCGTGTTAGCTGTGTGAACCCATGGGGAGTGGGATAGGACAATGCTAACCCTGTTCGTAAACTCTGAGGAGTGGGCCTCCACACACACATGCAAACACACAGCAGTTTCTGAGTGGGCCACTTGTCGTAGTGCAGCCTGTTGATCATCTGCAGCCACAGAAAATGGCTCAGCTGAACAAAACTGAAGCCTGGTTTGTCCTGACCTAGATTTCTTTAGTAACTGTGACAAAATATCAGTGGCAAATTCTCAGCAAAGCCTTAACCATATTTTATTTTCTACTTTTCTTTGACATTCATAAAAACAGTCTAAGTTTGATTTAGTCTGAATTGCTTGTTTGTCTACCACCAACTTACTCAGATCATCCAAAGGGAGTTTCCATTAAGAGAAAGAAAAAAAAGGCTTGCTGATAAAATAGCTGATAGCAGCTGGCACCATCAATTAGCCTCTATTTAGACAAAAATCCCCCACGACCCCCCCCCAATTCATGTGTTCAAGAGTGAAAAAAACAAACAAAAAACAACCCTTTGCAGTTAATACTAAACTGTTAATGTTTGACTTTTTTTTTTGATTATACAAAAAAAAAAAGTGTTTTAAGTACCTTTTATGGTGTAGCTTATAAATCAGAATACTTTTTATGACTTAAGCAATGCAGTGCTAGTTTTCTGTACATTCATAAGTAGATATGCCAAAATCTAAACAAATAAAGGTTATACAGTTCAATGTTTACATGTCACCAAGTGGCAGCAGCTATCAGGTGAGCACACATAGCATGAAGGAAGCTAACTTCAGACTACATTTCACTCATAACAATCTGCTTTGCTGTATTTAAAATTGGTTTTAAATGTTGAGAAAACAAGATCTATGGTCTCCTCAAAAGCTTGGGATTTGATGATTTTAGTATTGTAACATCTGATGTAAAAATATTTGGGTATATGGACAGATGCCAAGATTCTCTTTAATGTTTAGAAAGAAATCTTGCTTTACCTTTCACTCTAAGAAAAAAAAACTTGTGGAAGCTGCATTTTGCCTATAATTGATTATGGTGCTACACTGCATGCTTCCTCTTTAGTTATACTCTACATGTTATTACAAATGCAAAGTCTAACTCACCATTGCATTCTTTATGATTTGGTGGCTTGCATATCACGGACCACCTGAAGAAAACCACACTGGTATATTTTCCTCTATAAAGACACTCTAGGTAAATCACCAATCGTTACTAGCTACGCTCCTACTACTTTTTGATGTTTTTAGAGTTCTGACAGATCTAGGAAAAAACAGCACTTTCTTACTGTGCACCTTGGACATTGAATCATTTACAGAAAGGCCTACATTTAAATATGTCTACAGGTCAATTTAAAAGCAATAATAAGGGATGCAGTGAAAGAGTCTTGTGCATGTTTGTTTTGACAAGACACATATTTTAATGTTTGTGTTACGGATATTTTTATATTGTGTATTTTAAATTTGATGCTGTATTGGCAGGACTTTTGGGATGTACAGATGCTACCTTAGTAAGGTCTCTCTTGTAAAAGACACTTATCTCAATGGGACTGCCTGTTAAAATAAAGGTAGCAGCAAAGTTACCTTGTCTCTTTATATGTTTGCAGAAGTTTTTTTCTTACCTGCAAACTATTGTCAAATGAGTTGACAGGACCGAAAAGCTCAGACTTTGCTTTGAGTCCATTATGTTTGGTCAGAGAGACATTATAGAAGCTAGAAGGATGTTATGCTACCTTTTAGTTCAAAGTAACATCACATGTCATCAGCTCAGCTAAACATTATTTCACTTCACCGGTCCCTTGTCAACTGAGAAGGAGAAACTAATGCAACCTTAAATGACAGCAGTATGCAGAACCAACATGTTATTTTAACAGGAAATATTTGTGTCGAGCCTGATGTTACCTTAAAGATAAGGGAGTGATTTCCAGTCTCTTCCATATACTGATGAGTACAGCTTAATGATTTAACACTGTTATTGTATGTATTGGGGATGGCAAAAGTTGATGGGTACAGCTCTAGTGTTGAAGTAGCTAGCGCTGTATTCTCCAGGTTGACTTGTGGATTGGTTCTTGATATGCTCTCATTTGACCAAACTGTCATTGTTACACAACTTCTTAGAAGGTGAAAAGCACTATAACAATAGCCTTTCAGGATTAATTCATCATTTTTTATGTACAACAACACTTGAGGCATCTGGATGTGAAACTTTATTTTTCATTGAAAAAGGTAACAAAATATTATGGTGTAATTGCTTGAAGCATTGCTCAGGCATGAGGCGGATTAATGTTATTCCTGATTAGTTAGTGAACTATTTCTGTAAACTAACTTGGTTAATAGGATTTAATATGCTTCAAGCATTAGCTTTTTGTGTTTATTTATAATTAATTTATGTAAATAAGGTCAGCAGTGAGTACATGGTGGCTGATTAAGTTCATGTAGAGACTAATTGATAGGAATAACTACATTTAAACACAACAGTAGTGACAAGTGTCCAATAACTAACAAAACTGAAAATATCATTAATTTGAATATCCAAAATTCATGAAAAAGATACTTGCTGCTGCTTTTGTGTTAATCTTAAAAATAGGGTATGACTACATTTTTTTCTTTCCATGTGAGTTGAAGTGACTGATAGTTAAAAGCAGTGTTAACATACTGACCTTTATGCCTCTGGGACAGTGTGGAATAGACAGAAAAAACAGTAAACCTCCCAGGACCTGGGTGCTGGATCCCATTTCTGGTTATATATTACTGCTCCATTTCCTCCAGCAAGCATACAATGCAAGTAGGACACTGAAGCACATTTTTTTCCTCATTTCAATACTTTTGCTCCTTATTAGAATAAATGGCATAGCCTGTTCTATCTGAGATACAACAGATTGAAAAACTCACACTGATTGTAAAAAGAAAAAAAAACGTGCTAAATGTAAATACAATATGGGAATAGGGAGGAGTTCTTCAGTAAACCCTGTAGTTTTATTCTTGTATTCAGTAGCAATGTTTTTATTTTTGTTCCCAACAGAAAGGAGTTTCCCAGGAAAGTTCTGAATATTGTAACAACAAGCAGAGTCACGCCCCGGCACATTCCTACCAAGCCACTGAGGACTTGGCCTTACAAATCTTTTAGAGATCACAGCAATCTGTCTTCCCACAGAGAAAAACAAAATGTTGAAGACTAAGGGAAAATGTGTGTGCCAAATACACAAATATTTCAGCTATGACAAAAGCCAAAAAACACAGTCATCAACTGAAGGAAGGGGTGGATTTGCTTACTTTTGAAACCTTCCAACTTTTCAGCCAGGTCTTCTTCATCACTGTATTTCTGGTCTTCCAGGTATTCCTGAGAAAAAAGAAAAAAAAAAGGGGGAGAAGAAAACTATAGGTGGTCTCAAAAGACAGGTTTTACAAGCTAAGATGAAACTGGGACTACTTCTTAACTTCCCTGTGAGATTCCTGTAGCCCGCACACAAATGGAAAGATTTAAGTACATTAAATCTGATTGCGTCCTGTCAAAATATTCAACTGGCGAGCGATGACTCACAAGCTTAGAACTTTCTTCTCCCTTTACTGTCATTACTTATCACTGTGTTCATTAAGTGGAACACCTCACAGGGGTATAAAGCTGCCAGAAGGGAGCTACTGAAATTAAATTGTAATGATGCAGTATGGCATGTGGGAGTCATTTGCAATCCTTGCAGAAAGAAGTGAGAGCCAGAATGGCAGAGCGCGTGGTTGTTCTCCATGTTGGCTTCTGTGTGTTGCTTGCAATTAAGAGTAAAGAGGATAAACACCACAACTGGACGTTTATCAGGGATGCCTGACTCAGCTGTACTGAATCATACCGCCATCTTCCAAGCAGAAATGTCCTGTTAGTCACACCACATGTACGCAAGTATACTTGAACAAGTGGAGTGCCAGTATTATGCATCAGGAAAATCTATCAGGAATGGATAAACAAAAATAAACACAGCTATATAGATTACACTGTAAATTTATAAGCAAATTACTTACTTTGAAATTGTTTTTGGTTATAACATGCAAGACAATAGTGACAGAACTTGCATGTCATGTTTTGTACATCTTAAAAGTCCAAACCAGGTTTGGATATGAGGGCTGCAGTAAACACATTGTTAACAGAAAACAAGGGTTCATTTTTTTGTTTGTTTTTTTAATTAAATGATTAATTGTTTAAGTAGATTCTCCAATTAAAATGTTCAAAGTGGTCATGCACAGAAGAAATTTTGCAATATCCTGTATTTCAGCTTATTAGTACGTCGTTTTTTTTCTTGAACAGATGAATTATCTCCACATACAAAGCACTGCTGTGATTTCCGATTTCTAACCACAAGATGCACTCATCTTAATACAATGAAATTAAATGGGTGCAACTGTACAAAAGAAAAATGGTTTTAATCACAGAATGACTGACATTTTTAGAAAGAGCCGCTTAGGGAGCTGGGGTTATTTATCTAATGAACAGATAAAGAGTATCCAAGTCACTGTTGGGCACACAAATGTCACTGCGCTCCCTCTTTGCAACGACCTGCTTTTAATGTGATCGCAGCAGCGCACTGATGACAGGCAACCAGCCAAAGCAGAGGAGGAAAACACAGATTATACAGACATCTTGTTAATCTGTGCGAACTACTACGGCTATCCTCTCGGTACATGGAGCACAGCAGCGGTGGGATCGCCGCACGCGTTTTAAATGTTTTCTCGTTTGATATAATCAGGTCAGAGGGACACGCTCACCGTCTTCTAGCACAGAGCTGAGTGACAGCATGCAACCCATTCAACAAGTGCCCCCAGACCCTGTAGGAAGGGGGTGGGGGTGTCAATAAAATACATCACCAACAGCATGGTCGTGGTGAGCCACAATACACGTGAATGGCATTTGAGATATTTATTATTCATTGCACTCCTGAGGGAGTTAACTCGGAAAGCACTGAATCCCCCAAAACAAGGCCAAGGCCAAGTCAAGTGCACGCGAGCTCATTAAAATTCAAATTTCCGTGAACGTGTGTGAAGTGCCGTTAGAGAATCGAGAGAACACGCATACCTTGTTTATTTCTTCCAATTTTTGTCTTTGCTGCTCCTTTAACAGCCCAAAGGCTTTGCCACCTGCAAGAAGAAGAAGAAAAAGAAAATTAAGTGAGGTTATTAAAAAAAAAAAAAGCTGATACCAACACAGGCTTAACCGGTCGGCCTCAGATGCTCTATTGTAAAGACTAACGTTAAGCTCAAGCTAGCCACAGACACAAACAGATGCCCGGGAAAACGGTGCAGGGCAGTCCGCTATCATTTTATTTATTACCTTGAACATTTGAAGGCATCCCGGATTTATCTGTGATGTAAAAGTCTCGAAAATTAAAAAAACAATAAATTTCCGAGCCAGAAGGCTGCCGCGACTGTCCGCCTCCTATTTTGAGAATGGGCTCAATAAAGCCACTCACGGCACCGGCGTCAAGGTTGACGCAATTACAAAAAGAAAATCCGGTTAGCCCTTTTAAAATAAAACATTTAAAAAGGCTTCGCCTATAGATTTAAGCTTTTGGTGTGCATTGATGATGATTTTGTTTACTTATTTGGTTGTTAAAATAATGTGATATATAGTGTAAATTATTATATTATCTATGTATAGTTGTACAGTGTATTGTGTGAATAACCTATTTTTCTTTTTCTTATTTATATATACATATATTTCTCTTTTTTGTTTTTGTCTTGTTTAGTCTTTCTGTGTTTTTCTCTTCACTACTTATTATCGGCTGCAGGTACAAAAAACATTTCACTGTACATTGTACTGTGTATAATTGTGCGTGTGACAAATAAACATTATCTTATCTTATCTTATCTTAGTAAGAAATGACTGCTGGTTTCCCAAAGCCCAAGGTGAGGTTCTTGACTGCCACACAACCCAAAGATATATCATTTACAGAAACAAGTCCCAGTTTATTTTTGAACAATACTTGAGTTTAGCAGTTGCTGACAAATCATTTTCAATCCATTAACCAAGTAACTGTTTCTACCTTAAAATTATGAAGGTGTAACAGTAAAGAAAACTCTCTGTTTTACATTTAGAAGAATGACGTTTTATTTTATATCTGTATTTTAGCATCTTCACTGAAAGATGCATGTACATGCTGGACATGAAAGATCTCACATTAAGATATTGCTTCTTTAATTGCTATCTTTCAGACGACTATAAAGGCAAACCACAGCATAGTCCTGCTTGGATGGTCCTTTTTCCTGAATACCTGTCGCACTATTTACTCCAGGTTTTTTTTTCTTTCTAGATTTATCTTAATAAAGGGATTCTAGCTCATCTGATGGCAGTATGATGCATTTATAATGTGTTTTTCTGTGAGTACTTGGATTGAAAATCAGATTAAGCACACCTGGACTGCTTTTGCAGAATGCACCTTCGCAAATCACAAAAATGTATTGAGGATGTTGCTAAACGTGCGCGCTTTCCACTTGACTATGTAAACACAATCTGCATTCATATTATGAGACTTTTTTAAGCTCACACATATACCATGTGACATTTTTTTCTGCATTGTTAAAAAATTGCTTTTACTTTGAAGGGTGAGAACCCCAACTTCCGGTATCACGACGCAGACAGGGTTGCGAGTGACGCTCCGAGGAGTAAACGTGAACGGTTCTTACTCGCGCTTGCCATCACATGGTCTTTAAGGAAACTGCTCATAATAAATGCGTGACCCAGACAATGCACAAAAAGACGGGTAACGCATGCATGAATGAACAAAGTGTGCAGATATACATTAAAAAAAACATATATATATATATATATTTTTTTTTTAAACAGTCCCCCGGGCTATATATAGTAAATGTAAAATGTATAAATATATTACTCAGAAAAGCTGGAATTCAGCACATTAACCGTTCAAATTCTTTGTCCAAAGTCTTGACGCCAATAAACATTCTGATTCTTCCCCAGATTCAATCTGACCCGCCATCCTTTAGCTGAGTCAAAGGAGGCTTTATGCTTTTTGAATGTGATGTTTTCATGTCATTTAGCCTCAGAAAGACTAAAGCGCTCATCTAATCAGTGCATACAGTAGAAACAGCGCAGTGTGCAATTTTTTCTCTAAATGGAACACGTTTCCAAGATGTGTTTGAGACAATAACAACAACAACAAGAACAACAATAATAATAATAATAATAAGAAGAAGAAGAAGAAGTAGATCCACAGTAATGGGGATACTTATTTTCTATCACTTTTAATACTGATGTAGTCCTGTGTACATAATAAGGCAATTTATTTAAATTATATGTTCAGTTAATGCATTCATCATGGTATTGGGCCAAGAAATTAAACAGCCACAAAATCAATAATCTGCACTAAGCTCAATAGCACCCAATATTTCCAACAAAATATTCACCAGTTCTTGTTTATCAACTCCATCATCAGTAATGGAACACCCATCAGCGATTGGGGATATCCTCCCGCCATTAATGAAAATATAAAATACATTTAAAAGTCTGGATAACATTACAGCCCCATTTCATAACAGAAAATCATTCAGCAGATGTCTGATTGCCTTTTGCAAAACTATTTTGCCCTAATTTAGAGGCCTGAAAGCCTCCATGTTGTTTACGCTCCACTTCAGATAAATACAGCCAAAGTGTACAAAAGGTACTAAACATCCAGGAATATGAATATCGTGTTGCAACACGACATTCACATTCCTGTAGATCTTTGAAGAGTAAAGATATCCAAATTTCATGGCTCAGTCCCTTGTGATTTTGGAGTCATGTAAAACCGGTATGACGAAAATATCCTCTCGCTTTGTATTGGGAGGGAGGATAATAAAAATCAATTTCAAATTCCTCATCGAGTGTTGCTGCTCCAACATTTGCCAGAAAAAAATGAAGTAGTTTTTATGTAAATTGTCGCCACCTTGTGGTCAGGTTTTGTAAGGCCCTCCAATTTAATTGTTTATTAAGGTAAGCATACCGAGGGCTTGGAGCCATAAGGGCTTAAGTGTCATTTCGACAATTTTACAGGAGCGCACAAACAAACAAACAAACAAACAAACAAACAAACAAACAAACAAACAAACAAAAAGACTATAGTTTGTTCTTACTTTGTATACCGATTTTAGGTTTGATTTTATGTTTCTTTTTACAAATTGATGGCACAATGCTTAATGAACAATATTGTCTTTGTCGTAAATGCACTTACGCCCTTTTGGCCTCAACTTTTGTGCATTCAGATTTAAGCCTTTTGGTGTTTGTTGAATAACTATATTTCTATTGCTATTTTGCTTCTGCAATTTTGACAGTGGATAGAGCACATCAAGAGCTTTCATTTTCATATATATATATCTCAGTTTTGACCAAAATGCCACTTATCAAGGGATCCAAGCCCTCGATACAGGCTAGTACTTTTCTCTTTTTCTGGTTACGTATGGCTAGAAATACTGCATATATAATACAATATGTGCTTTGTTTAATGATAAATTTACAGCATTTTAATTCCTGTTGGATGTTCCTGAATTCAATGAAATTATTAAAGCCCTAACATGCAGTTGAAAATGGCCAGCTTTAGAAATATTAGAAATATTAGGAATATTATTTGGTTCAGTTTTTTTTTTGTTTGTTTGTTTAGGTGCTATTCATGCATTCATGTATTCCCACTGAACATTATTCATTGCCGTCAAGTCACTGATGTGTATGTTTGATGATAAGAGAGTATGTGGAGATATAGAAAGTATAATTTGCATGTTCTGTAGCACATTTTCCATGCTCAAGTACTCTGTTTCAGTTTTACTGCTGGTGTATCAGTATTATTTATATAAAAACCATTCCTGCCTGTCTCTGTATGGACTGAAACTAGACAATTAGATACAATTAATTATTACAAATGTATATGGTGCAATTACTGTCCATCATTTGCTGACAAATTTGCATAAAAGTTGTAATTTTAGTAAGGTAATTTTATTTCAAGGTGTGAAGCAACTGCCATAATAATCAGATAAAGTCACTTATTAGCAATTATAATAGTTCCTGCAACATATGATGTGCTGCTGAACTGAATCATTCCACTTTTAGATAATTAATTAGAATTAGAACAAGAGCAACATCTACATCTATAAAGTCATTTATATACAGTTAAAATTAAAAAAAAGAAGCAAATATAAGCTGACAAAAGAGATAGGATGACATGTGCAAAACATGCAGGTGGATTGCGGTTGAACAAACGTGAAAGTTTGAAGATGCAACCTTGTGCTTTAGAAGTCACCTTTTAAAAATATTGATCAAAAGTAGACTCATGAGTCTGGGTTAATGGGTTTTGTTTTGGGTTAATGTAATTTTCATTAACTGTGATGTAGGCATTGTCAAAGCCTCTTGGGTGTAACTCTGGGCCCTCGTTTGCTCTATTATCCTTTTTCAAATAAGTTTCACTTGTCACTAATAATTCATAGTTCTAGGGCGTACATATTGCTTTTTTTTTTAAGGCAAAATATTCTCCGTCTCACTTGATTAACTGGATGTCAGTTATTTGCATATGGAAATTCAGGGGTGGTGTTTGACCCAACGTCACTACTTCTGTTGATAGCTTTGCTTCAGTGAATATACACACAGAACAAAAAGGTAGCTGTGGGCAAAGGCTTTATCAAGAGTTGGAGCTTTTCAGAAAATATTTCTTTTGTCATTATAATAAATAATTAAAAAAAAAAGACTACACAGAAACATAATAGACCTATGTTAGGCAATCAGAAAAAAGATTGTATACATGTGCTTGTTACGTGTATTTGCACAATTTTACATGTGATAGTGTGTCACAAAACAGGCATCAAGTTATGTTTGGTTATGTGGCTGAACAACAGTCAGGACTTTATGGGAGCATGCTTGAAAATTCAGTTTACAGGAGTGGTTTTAGTTTTATTAAAGGAGAGTGTTAATACTCATCATTGTGGTAAACACAAAAAGGCTGATTGGTCTTCAACTGGTGAGATTAGACTGCACGATATTAATCGGCAAGTCTACACTGGGAGCCTTTTTTTTTAAACCTTCATTAATTCAGTGTTACATCACAGGGCTGCTTGGTTTTAAATAAATTATGGCCTTGGCAAGACCACAGTCTGGTACTAAATTGCACTTGCAAAGCACTTTGATATCATAACGGGTTGCCCTCCCAGTGATTTTCTAGTGTTCTCATATTTTTGTTGATATTCAGAAATGGGAGCCCAACAGAAAAGTACCCTGCAGACCAGCCAGTGAGATTCAGTCTCGATTCAAAGGTGACATTTCATGCTTTTCATAGCGCGGTCACAGCATCAAATAATGAGGTCAGTGTGTGTGTGAAAGTAATCCCGTGAGGCAAAACCTCAGCCTCCACACTGCTCTAAACACATGGGACCCAACATCTATTCATGAGCCTAGCTTTCTTGAATATAATACAGGATTTTCTTTCACCTGTGAATCATGCAAAGGAACCCTAGAGGAGGCCCGGGATAAAAAAATAATATGGAGCTGGAAATGAACACAACTGGTCCCCCTTTGAGAACTGTTTATATAGTTATTTTTTTAGCCCCTCTGTGCAATTGATCTTCATAGTTGCCAAACTAGAATAAAGTTTTATCCTACTGCAGCAATTTTAATCACCTTTCTATGAACTTCACAGCAACACTATTCAGTAAGCTGTGGAATTTCAATGATGGCCAGCTGGTACTGTGTTAGAAAATACTACTCCACTGTATTACTAGATGTTTTCATTGACAATCAGTTAAACAGGTGTGCCTCATGAAGTGGCCAGTGGGTGTAGGTTATAGTGCACAACTAGCAAGGTTCACATGCCCCGTGTTGTTGTTCTTTCCCTTGAGATCGCTAGATCAACAGTGAACATCTGGCAGGTCAGAGGTAACTGAGGGTGAAGGCAGTGCAGAATGAGTGAACTCCTGCAGCGTGAACACACAGAATATCTATGTGCAGCAGGCGTGCTGAATCTGAAAGGTATTTATCTCAGGAGAGGTAACACGGTTGTTTTGCTGTGTTGCATCCAGAGTTTGAAAAGAAATGCAAGAAATGTTTCTGCAGTTTGATACCACATAGAACTAAGACAGGTTATCCTGGAGCCTTGCAGGGCATCCTTAATGGCTGCAGGAAAGTGAGGTAAAAAAAAAGTTTGGAGGATATTAATAAGAGAAAGGCACTTTTTGTTTTGTTTTATTTTATTTTGTAAAGAGTAAAATGCCATTGCTTATTTCTGGAAGAGACTCATTCTGTGGATGATACAGGATACTTTTGGGTCTAACCAATGTTTAGTCATGGCTCTCATCGATCTGGAGGAGTTCCCATTTGTTTTAATAAAGTTCCAAGAGAAATATCATCTCTGAACACTGGGGCACCACAGGGCTGGTGTGTTGAACCCCTTCTTTTTCTCCCTCTACATGCAATACTGCAAACCAGCCCACAAGACCAACACCATCATAAAGTTTTCAGATGACATCATTGTGGTAGACAGGATTACATCCAGCAATGAGGATTGGAGCCAAGAGAACAACTTGATCCTCAGTGCAGCAAAGACCAAGGAGCTGATCCTGGCCTTGAGGAGACTGAGGCCCCTCATCCATTGCCCAGTCACCATCAGGGGCGAGAGAGTAGAGGTCATATAGAGCTTCAGGTACTTCGGGATAAACATCAGCCACGACATGAACTGGACCGTCAACACCACATCAGTGGTCCAAAAAGGTCTCCAGAAGCTACACTGCCTGAGGTGCTTGATGAGAGCGCGACTCCCACAACATGCCTCTTGTCTCTGCTGTAAGGCTGTATAATGTTGGTAATGCATAGAAAACTGTTACAATTTTTACAAATAATAAAGTAGTCAATAATCACTGTGAGCATGACAAGAACAAATATCAATGAATACCTAACATTCTATATTTAAGCAAAAAGATAATGAAGTGAGGAGAAAGCAGAGCAATGCAGATCATAATTCAAAAAAAGCTCTCAAATTAAATTCCTCATTAGGTCAAATGGAGCTGAGGTATCTAGTGTGTAAATCCAAAATGCACAAAACACACACACACACACACACACACACACACACACACACACACACACACACACACACACACACATCATGAGAC
>VUQJ01018659.1:9316-23407 GCA_015108635.1 Andinoacara biseriatus | reverse complement strand
GAGCTTTCTGTTTTTTTTGTTTTTTCTTCTTCGTCTTTTTTTTTTTTTTTCCCTGAGTGAATAATCCTCTCTCTTTCCAGTCCCTTGCTACTCCTTAGTAGTGAAGTCTGTTCCGGAAAGACTGGCTGAGTGGGTAGTGTCAGTATCCAGGTGTCAGCGGTATACTTTCACTGTGTGAAGGTTGAGAGCATGTAGGGATTAGTGGGAAGTGGTGTTTGAAGTGGGTATTACCTTTTTTATTCACCTCATGTGTATCTTTTCATTATTTGCCCGGTGTGCCCAAGCAGCTGGAGAGAGTGTCTTGTCAGGGCACAGCAGAGGGGGAGAGAAGGAGGCCGAGCCAAACTTATTTATTCTTCTACCTTCAAATGTACAAAGAAATGTACAAACCGCTCCATATTTAAAATGCATTTGCTGTGTTATGTGTGTAATTTCTAGATGCATTTTAGACCCAGATGACTTCAATTGCTGACAATTTAAAGTGTTTTATTTGCTTTCATCTCTAATTAAAGGTTTTAATTTTATGGCAAATTGAAATTGGGGAAGTGCAGTCGGGAGCAATAGGAATGAGCTGTAAACACAGCAATATTACATTCTCACATTTAAGGGTGACAAATTTGTTAGCGAACAGATGCTTGCATCCAGCAGATGTAGTGACATGTTAGATGTTAATAATTTAAAACTGTGAATAAAAAGCTCACTCTCTCTTTCCATTTTACCTCAGATGAGGCCTGATTATTCACTGAAAGTTTCTTCACCCACCTTTGTTCACTCTGTGTTTATATACTACTCTGCATTTAAAGATTAGTTATTGTTAATGTGCCCCCCCCCCTCAACCAGTTGTCACAGATGTCTGCCCCACTGCCTGATAGAAGGGAGTTTTTCCTTCCCACTGTCACCAAGTGCATGGTCACAGTGGCTCGTTTTGATTGTTGGGATTTCTATGTAATTATTGTAGGGTACAATAATTACAATACAGAGCTCTTTGAGGTGACTGCTTGTTGTGATTTGGCGCTATATAAATAAAACTGAATTGAACTGAATTATGGTTTGGATCACCTGCCTAGGAAGGCCATCAGAAAATACCATTTCCATGAAAGGGCGTACGTGGTCTGCAGCAATGCTTGGGTAGGTGGAATGTGTCAAAGTAATATCCACATGGATGGCAAGACCCAAGGTTTCCCAGCTGAACATTGCCCAAATCATCTCATGCCGTGCATCCGGGTGCCAGGTGTTCCCCAGGTAAGCAATGCACCTGGCCATCCATGTGATGTAAAAGAAAAAGTGATTCATCACTGAAGGCCACCTTCTTCAAATGCTCTGTTGTCCAGTTCTAATGCCCTTGTGCCCAGTTTTAGCACTTTCAGCAAAAAACAGGGTAAAGCATGGAAACTCTAAAGCTGTTGGATTGAACCACATGGGCAAGCCTTTGCTCCCTACGTGCATCAGTGAGCCTTGGCTGCCCATGATCCTTTTGCTGGTTCACCACTGTTCCTTCCTTGGACCACTCTGGATAAATACCGACCACTGGGAGCACAGCATGATAGCTGCAGTTTTGGAGATGCTCTGACCCAGTCGTCTAGCCATCACAATTTAGTCCTTGTCAAACTTGCTCAAATCCTCACGCTTGTCCATTTTTTCTGCTTCTAACCCATCTACTGAGGACAAAAAGTTCACTTGCTCCCTAATACTTTTTTATCGCACCCACTAACAGGTGCCATGATGAAGAGATAATCCGTGTTATTCACTTCACCTGTCAGTGGTCATAATGTTATGCCTGATCGGTGTATGCCACTTCATCTACCAAATGCTCAATAGGTTCACTTGGTAGCCACTAATTTTTGCTTCCCTTTTGTTCTGATGATAGGCAGGTGGTGCGCAATTGTTTTTAGAGCTTTTCTCCTGAAACAGCTACCTGCTGAGTCCATTACGTCCCCCGTAACACTTTTCTATGAGAAATCATTCTCTGCATTGTGCTTGTCACATAAACAAAGCTGTTGAGAGATTTGTTTCTGCTCTTATCCAAATGATGAATATTAAGCTTTCTCAGCATTTACAAAATCAGATAAAGAAGGTTAAATGTCTTTAGTCATGAAACACCTAAAAACATACCCATTTGCTTTGTAAAACATGTAATTAACCAGGTGGGCTTTGCTCTTCTTAAGGCAGAGACTTTCAGCGCTCTGCATAGGCAGTATTTTTGAGGAGTTGTTCAGGTCTTGGACGTCCCCCTGGCAGGAATAGTCCAACTAATACATGCTGGAAAACATAAACTCTACTTACCTGTCTAAAAGAAAAACAATTGGCTTTAGTTTTTATCCCCTCTGTCTCTTACAGTTCCCTTCCTCTTTCCTTCAGAAATTCCAGTCAATTGTTGTCTATGAGCTGACTCTGTCATTGCCAAATTGCGAGCCATGCTATAGATATTTTGTGACTCAGGACTGAATGACCCTCTATCATCTTTTGCATTACACACCTGTCCTTGTGATGGTTTCTGAGGCTGTGGAAGGAAGTGGAAATTTTACGACCTGAGGAAAGATATTAAGCGTAATATAGAAATCAAGCCATTTTTTTTTCCTAGTGAAGAAACAGCTGCAGTGAAGAGAGGTAGAGTGGTCAAGGTGAGGTCAATGGATTATTCTTCACTTCTTAAAGCATTGAAAAATTCCTTTCATCTTTAGATAGAAAACTTTAGATAGATGCCACTAAGGAAAGATTAAACAACGGAAAAATACGATTGTGGACAAATTCCCGTCATGGTTCACCCTGCAGTGCACTGAGTCAGCTCTCCTCAGGGTCGCTAATGAGCCACCGATAGCTGTGGATTCTGGTAATTGTGCCATAATATTTAGTTTGACCTCTCTTTTGACACACTGAAATATGTGTTGTTCATGCGGCGCCACTATATTGCCGAGAGTATTCACTCATCCATCCAAATCATTGAATTCAGGTGTTCCTATCACTTCCATGGCCACAGGTATATGAAACCAAGCACCTGGGCATGCAGACTGCTTCTTCAAACATTTGTGAAAGAATGGGTTGCTGTCAGGGGCTCAGTAAATTCCAGCATGGTACCGTGATAGGATGCCACCTGTGCAACAAGTCCAGTCATGAAATTTCCTCCATACTAAATATTCCAATGTTAGTGGGATTATAATAAAGTGGAAACAATTGGAAATGACAGCAAGTCAGCCATAACCTGGCAGGCCAAGTAAAATCACAGAGTGGAGTCAGCTGGTGTTGATGCATGTGCAGAGGTCTCCAACTTTTTGTAGCGTCAATCACTAAAGACCTCCAAACTTGATGTGACCTTTAGATTAGCTCGAGAAGAATTTTTAGAGAGGTAAATCCCCAGATGCAGTGGTGTAAAGATGCTGCCACTGGACACTACAGCAGTGGAGATGTGTTCTCTGGAATGATGAATCATACTTCTCTGGGTTTTGTGGTACGTATCTGTCTGCATTGTGCCAAGTGTAAAGTTTGGTGGAGGGGGGATTTTGGTGTGGGGTTGTTTTTTCAGGAATTGAGCCCCTTAGTTCCAGTAAAAGGAACCCATAAATCTTCAGCGTACCAAGACATTTTGGACAACTTTGTGGGAACAGTGTGGGGATGGCCCCTTCCTATTCCAACATGACTGCACACCAGTGCACAAAGCAGGTCCATAAAGACGTGGATGAGTGCGTGACTGGCCTGCACAGAGTCAGGAGAGTGTGAGCCAGGCCTTCTTGTCAAAACCCTATGAATTAAGAATGGCATGTCATTCAAGTTCATATGTGTGTGACGGCAGATGAGTGAATACTTTTGGCAATTTAGTGCATTTTGTTCAGTCTTCTCATTTCTCCCTGCTTACGGCCCGTGAAGCAACACTCCATTATTTAAATGACTGTTCTATTCACCAAGAGCTAAACAAAACAGAGGCCCTTATCCTACCCTCATGAGTGAAGTCCTAGCCTTAAGATTCAACTAATTACTATTACTACTGTATTATTGTTTTACTTAAAACATGAAAATTGTAGTATACTGCTGTGTCTACTGGAAATTTATTACCAAGTAAAAAATAATTTGCCCTGATTAGAGGTTTGGAGGCTGTTCTGGAAACTTCCATTTCTCCCTTTTTCAATTTGTGCAAATCTCTTTACACAGAAGTCAGCTCTGTCTCTTCCACTGTCAAATCAAACCTCCAGGCTTCTGACTGAGAAGGGAGCTTATCTCTGATACAGGTCTCCCTTCAGCCATATTTTTAAAAAGCATTTTCAAATTACTACATGGTGCAGCACTGGTTTACATATTCAACATCCTGTGCTAATATTTCACCATTGGCCTAATAAATGCAACCCCAATTTCCAGAAAGTTGGGACAATGTATAAAATTTTAAGAATATCAGAATGCAATGATTTACATATCTTAGAAACTCAGATTTTATAAACAATAGAGCATGTTTAAACTGATAAAATCCACCCATCCATCCATTTATCTATCCATCCTTTCCCACGACCCTGAAAAGGAACCTGACAAAATCAACTATTTTAAGAAAAATATTAGCATCATTTTGAATTTGATAGCAGCAAAATCACTCTAAAAAGCTGGAACAGGGCTGTTACATCATAATTGTGCATGTACATGTTTACTGCTGTGTACCATCCCCTCCTCTTTTAACAGCAGTCTTTAAATATCTGGGACAATGGTGGAGGGTGGACAGGCATGGTTATCCAGGTGAGTACTGAGCAGCTTCTTTCTCAGTGTGGCATTTCAACAGTAAGTTTTCACAGGGAATGAACACACTTCAGGGAACCCAAGGAGGTCTGTGGAGAATAGAGAGATGGGGACATTAACACAGGAAATGTCAAAGAACACACAGGGAATATTTGGAAGCCTAATTACCACAAAAATTGACAACACGCTGATGAAGCGCTGTGGCTAGGGCTGATCCTAATATACTGGCAGGTTGATGAACAGGTATCTAGGCTGAAGCACAGGATCTGGTAACTCCATCCAATAGGTGGGGCTTAATGGGGGCTGCCTAGCGCCTTCAAGAAACAACAGGTGAATAGAAAAATGCACAAAAGCAGAGAAACCTTCTAACCAGACCGGGAACCGTGACGTTCTGACTGTGCCTCTCTATGATGCTCTTTTTATACCCAGCCTTGTTACAGACCTGCTGCAAGTTAGCCTAATTAGTTGAAAATGTTCCTCCCAGCTTTTTCTCTTTAGTACCATTTAAGGGGCCTTTTCCTGACCTGTCAAACCTTTTTTGAGATGTGCTGCTGCCATCAAATTCAAAATCACCATATTTTCTTCTTAAATTGATGGATTTTCTCACTTTAAACAGTTATTGTTTTCTATGAAATATGGCTTTATGAGATTTGAAAACCTTTGCTTTCTACTTTTGTTTACATTTCACATGGTGTCCAAACTTTTTTGGAATTGATTTGTGATAAAGTAGCAAAAGTCAAAGATCTCGAGTAGTCATTTTGTTAGAATACTGGAAAGCAATATGAAAAAGATAATTAAAAGAAAAAACACTTTGCTGCTATATTCCCTGTAAAAACTGTTCATTAACAACAGTTCATCAAATTTTAAAATGAGTTGTCTATGAAAATGAGTGTTCCCATCAGAAGATGGGTACACTGCGGTCATATAGGGATGTATTTATTTAGGGATGCATGTTTTTATGAAAATTTCTGCCACTCCTATCCCAATGTAGCATGAGATTTAAAGCCTCATCAGCCCAGGCAGCTTTTTTTTTTCTTCTGTCTTCTATTGTCCCATTTTGGTAAGCTTGTATGAATTATGGCCTCAGTTTCCTGTTGTTAGCCTACAGGAATGGCACCCAGTGTGGTTTTCTGCTGCTATATAACAAACAATTTCAAGGTTCTGCATGTTTTGCACTCAAAAATGCTTTTCTGCATACTTTGGTTGTAATTTGAGTTACGGTTGCATTAGTATCAGACTCAATGCACTCTTGCCATTCTGCTCTGACCTCTGGCATCAAGAAATCATTTTGCCAAGAGAACAACTGCTCACTGGCTGTTTTCTTTTTTCTCAGACCAGTCTCTAAACCCGAGAGGTGTTCGTGTAGGAAAATCCCAGCGGATCAACAGTGCTGAATTTGAACTTCAGCAGGTTGTCTTGGCCATGTCTACATGCCTAAATGCATCGAGTTGCTGCCATGTTATTTGTGAACAGGTGTACCTAACAAAGTAGCCAGTGAGTGTAGTTGATATAGTTAAAGAGAACCTTTAGTGAAAAATGGAGAAATGCTACAGAGTTGGTGTAAACAAGCATATCCAAAGAAGGAAAAAAGAAAACAATGGCATCCGGATTTTCAAATGGTGGCGATGTATTGATGAGCTCTTCCGTTCACACGTTGCATCTTGCAGACCATTGCGTTTGCAGTGACCGTTTTCACTGGCACAGCTACTTTCAGTCAAATAAATGGAAGAATTCACTAAACCATGCTTTGTTGAAGGAAAAAAAAAAGCTTTTTCAGGAGCAGAGTGGTTGTAGCGCTATTAGCGAAAATTATTTTGTTGACCTGGAAACTCTACACACAAAAGCATGGCAGGATAACATGAAAACCAACCACAGAGACGTTGTATAAAAACCTGAGCCTTTCTGTTGCAAATAAATAAAAATAAAAATAATTACTAAAATTACTTTTCAGCCATTTTGTGGTTTCTGGTTATAAAGTTGCTTGCTCATTGTATTGGACCAGCTCCACAAATTTTGTCCTTATTGATTTTCTAAACCCCAAAAGAAGAGATGTTTTGGCAACAGCAGGCAACATGGATGTCTCATTAGCAGCAATGATAGAGTGGGTGGTATCTTATTTACCTTGTGCATTTGTGTGTGTGATCACTGAGAAATGTAGCCCTGAAGACACGTCTCTAGCAGGAATATGAGCACTTTGGCATCTGTTTATACACTTTTCAGATGACAGTTGAAGTGAATAAGACTTATCATCTTCATCCAACGCAATGTTCTGCTTAGAAACCTTGGGCCATTATGTGAGCACTTACATAGATCTTAATTTGACATATACCTCTTTTATTAACATTTTTACAGACTGAGCCCCTTACTATGGCTCATGGTGACACAGTAGGACAATAAACTGCTCAAAGAACACCACAAAAAGTCCTCGACCTTGCCCTTAGCACTAAAGTCCCAATCCAGTTGAACATTTGCAGGAACATCCCTCTTGGAGCAAGTCCAATCCACAGAAACCTCCAATCTGCAGCTCACAGTACCCAAAGGATCCAATGTTCCACCAGACAGACACCACAGGTCACCCCCAGAAGTCCTGTGTCCTTGCTCCACAGGGTCACAGCTGTTTTAGGGACTGTCCCAACAATATGGCTTTAATATTTTATGATCAGTCTATATGCATTTCTCTGTTTGTGGACAGCTTTTGTCAATAATAGGATCTCAACTGTGCAAGAGACTTTCACTAAACTTTACAAGTGTGCTAAAGAAGGATCTGGTCCCCTCCTAAGGACAGAGATCTCATTTAAGTATGTGCTAATGGCTACTGCAAACTCATTAGTCAGAATGGGAACATGTTGACCAGCATCATGGTCGGAATAATCCCATCAAAACTGGTCTCCAGATGAATGCTGGAAATAAATCAATGTTCTCCTACATGAGCCATTTATAATGTTTTAGTGAGCAGCTTGTCTGTGAGATGGTATGACATTGAAGTAGCTGACATCTGAGCACCTTTTATTCGTTTGGAAATTGTTAGCACAGCTGGAATGTCCAGCTGCAGACTGGCAGCTGCTATCTTGAGTTGTACAATGATGTGAATATCCACAACTTGTAAACAGAAAGAATATCTCCCATGGTTATTTTCCCCTCCATTATATGAAAACAGCATCAGTTAAACTGGATCGTATCATCTGCTCAGGTAAACAGAGGAGAAACTAAACAGAAGATAAACTAAACATGTTTTTGCAGAATACACAAAAATCTAAGCAAAACACTGACTTCAGATGCAAATTAGCTGAAATAAACTGATATGAAGTGCACAATGAATGGCATCTAACCTAGATGTTTTACACTTTCTCCATTATTTGTCAGAGGACAGTCACCTGATTGAGTGAAAAATTGATGCAGCTATTACCTGTCATTTAACAGCCTCTTAAATATATTCATGTACCGGAACGATACATTTATGGATTCATTGATTTACCACAAAAATAACATCAGATAACACTGAACAACAATATAATTAACATCTGGGTAGTCAGGGAACAGTCTAAGCTTTCTTTTTTGTCTACAGCACCTTTGCTCTATCACATGCTTTTTAAACAACTCCTTGGGGTATATTGTGCTGGTGCAAAACGGCTGGTTTAGCACAGTGAGACCCAAAGTTGGAACCACTGACATGCAGAGGTGGCTGCAAGGAGCTCACAGGTGATTCTCAGATCTGCCTGGAGTGGCTCTCTGAAGTCACCAGGGCAGAACCAGGTCAACACTATCACTGGCATCAGCACCGGTACCTCATAAATAGACAGCTAGAGAGAATTGACTGTACTGTAGGTGAACTGCTTACTCATTCATCAAAGCATAGATACACATTTTCTTCCAGCGTTTCATATCCGGGCTGTTTTCTTATGAAAATGTAAGGAAAATCTATTAAAGTTAGAAATTTTATTCTTAAAATATCATCTTCTTAACCATGCCTTAAATGGCATTATGAGCAGATGAACTTAATGGGGCATATTAATGAAAAGCCCATATTAATGATTAATTAGTATGTCCTCTTGACATGTAAACAGGCAGCTGTATACCAACAGGATTACGTTTCAAAGGGCCAATTTTCATTTTGTTTAATCAGTGCACAAGATAAATCAAACAATTGTTTTTGTTTCATATAGAAAGAACTTCTGAACCAACTTCTTCATTATCCCTGTGCACTTTGATCAGCTTCTGGTTTGTAAATTTCCCTGCAGAGTCATTTGGGCTCCATATGCAGCTTGTTTACCACTAAATATTTTTTTTCTTTTCTTTTCTTGTTGTTGTTTTTTTTTTAATCAACCCACATCAGTTAGTTATTTCTGTCGTGTTCATTCTGTCAACAATGCTATAGCTTTTATAATACGCCTGGGAACTTGTTACAGCTTAACGATTCCCAAAAGGCGCCACAGCGTGCCTTGACGAGAAGTGCGGGATATGTGCAAGAAATGTGGAGATTGTAAATGAGGTTACAATAATTTCATCATACAAATTCCCCTTCTTTATACTTTTAACTTGAATGATATCACTTGTTGCAATGTGAGAAGTGGATCGGCTTTCAGTCTTGTCGCGCTGCAGGCTGACTTCTTCCCCATTTTAATGAGATGGGATAGCTTTAATACACAGAATTATTATATTAATACCTTCCTAAAGATAGTAACATTTGTGTCAATCTTCAGGTCAGTCAGCACGCTGAATATGAATGATTTAGTACAGGATGTGTTGAGTGTAAGTACTCTGCTCGCTCTCTCTTTTTTGACATTCATAAAACCTATTTGTTAAAAAAGGTGCTGCAAGATTTAGAAAACATTTATATACAAAGCACAATACACCGATGTCAACTGAAACGCATGTATTTGCACACGTTCACTTGATTTCAAAAGGTGTATCACAGATACAGTACCAACGCCTCTTTCCTTTTATTCTTGCCTGTTTCTTTTAAATTCTGTGGCATTTGACATATCTGACATTTACTCTTCTTTGTTATGAGCCGTTTAATCTATACAACCTACTTACAGTGCGCTTGGGCTCCGAGCGCAGGGTGTGTGATCGCTTGACACCAAAGCAAATAAAAAAAGGATGAATAAAACAGCTCTTGGAATATATTTTTGTGATATCACAGGCGCGGCAGGGTTCAGGGTTTAAAAGTGAAGATGTTTTGGGTGTTGGCAGGGCGCACAAACATATCAAATGTCCTTGAAGCGGGACAAGCGACACAGTAGGAGGTGTGTCATACCCGTCTTTGATGTTAAGGATTTGCAGTTGTGGCGCCTGCTCAGACTGTGTCAGGCATGTTCTGTGTTTTTTTTTTCTTCCTGTGGATTTACGTTTTTGAATTTAAAACAGTGTGTGCGTTATAGAGGGGGAGAGTAAAAAAGGTACATTGTTTTCATTCTAGTAATCTGTCTTCTGCACATGGTTTTCTGTGTGAATGCCATTCAAGATATGGGAGCAGGCATGTATACGCACAAAGAGAAAATGTGAAGGTAGATGAATCCCATACGCACGTGTCAAGGAGTGGCTGGTAATTACCTGTTCACGAGTAGCTGAACATGGCCACTTTCTGTTTGGCTCTTGGATCATTATGTTTGAACCAACTCCCACTCCTTTTGGATGGCAACTTTCTAATGACATGCATTACATCCTCTCTAACCAATTTAACATTGTCTACCTTGAGCACCTGCTCACTGTGATTCCATTTTAATAGACATGACTTGAATATATATATTTTTTCGCAGTTTGTTTAAAAATGAAAATCATTTTGCCACTAGGAAATAGCCACATGCCCAGACTCTAAACTCACACTAATTAATGCTATTATCTTTCTTTCTAAGGCAAAAAACTGAAAGATACATATAACACATGAAAGAAGCTTTTGGGGTTACTCACTAAGTGTGTGTGGAAAAAAAAAAAAGAGATTAAACAAAATTGAATTAATTTTGTTCCTCTCATCCCCTGGGAAGGGGGGGGGGGGCATCTAGGGAGCAATCTGAAAATATCTGGGGCACTGGAAGGGGCAAGCTTGAAAGGGATGGTAACCATTGATTGGTCTTTGAAGACATAACGATGCAACACACATGGCATGAAAAGTAGACTCTGCACAATGAATATATTCAGCACAAAACTCAAAATAAAATCAGTGGAAGCAACAGTAGATCATTGATGACAGCATGCAAAAACTGTTTCCATTTAACCTTAAAATGAACCCATTTATCGTCCAGTTTGAGTTCTGCAGGGAACAAGCTCCACATGTCGCTCGCCTGAATGCTTCTTTTTTTTTTAACATATCGACATACTTGATCCATGTGTTTCTGAATCCCGGGAGCCTGCTCGTGTTAGCATCTGACAATCTGTTTAAGATGAGCAAATTTAATAAAATGGTTTTGCCTGTGAAAAATGGCATCGGCGTGATCTCATCGGCTTTCCATCAAAAATTTACTCACTCGATGAATCCTTTGTGAAACTGTCCTCCTGTATGTGGGATCGCAAACAAAAATCTATCAATATCAGAACTGATTTTTGAATTTCAATTCATAAATTGATCTCCAACCTGCACTCAGCCGCTGCAGCGAGCGTGACCTGACACACAATATTCACTACCACATGAATATTGTAATGACTTTAACAACTCAGTGATATTCTTTGTCTACCTGTCGTGAAATTTGTTTTCATTTCCATATGGTAATGACAATCATCTCTACTTAGCGGCTAAACTGACTGGAAATGACAACCCTTACTTCCTAATCCAGATCCGCGATCAACCCCATGATGAAGTTTTATGAGTCCTTCATGCTTTCAAAACTGGGGTATTGATCCACATTTTCATTGTACCATTTTTTCCCCCTGAAATCATAAATACAAAACTTATTATGTTTGTAAAGTGTTCAATCGAGACACAGTTTGGGAACTTTTGGACCTTGTAAACTCGACACCCCTCGGCATTACAAAGAAACCCATGAGAGTGATGCACAGGATGTGCACATTTCATTGCTGGAGTGTTGAGAGTGAAACGCTGACTAGAGTTACAAAATAGGCTCTCCATTAGGCTCTGTAATCTGTGGGCAAACCATTATCTGGCACTGCATAATGTCGAATTTAAAGTACTTAGATGTTCTATTGCAATTTTCCTGTCATGAAAGACGGCACATTACATCACATTACATAAAGACAATACTGACTTCAAAATTGCACAGTGGACTTGAATCACATTTTTGGAACGCCCCTCGCTTTCTTGTTGAGTCAGATGAGAAGGCTGACTTCTCATCAGAAGGCATTAAAAAGAAATATATTTAGAAGCTTAGCATAGGCTAGACTGGAAGCATGAGAAAAAAAAAACACTGCTGGACTGTGTCCAAAGATAAGAGTTAATATATTCATCTTTAAAGCTCATAAACATGTTACAGTTAAGTCCATAAGCTTTTGGACAATCTTTTTTTTTTTTTTTGTAGGTTTGCCTCTGACTGTGTAAAAAGTTTAGGAACTACAACTATTTTTATACACAGTCTCCCATTTTTTAGAGGCTTGGCCTGTTCTCTTATTATCCATGACAAATTCAGCAGATAAAAGATATGAAATTGATTCCAAGAGTTGAACTTGCTCTTGGCAGCTTTCACTCTAACTCTATATATGAGGCCCAAAGAAATGTTGATTGAAGTGAAGGAGGTCTTCATTAGGCTGAAATCTCCAAATAAACCCATCAGAAAGATAGCAAAAACTTCAGGAGTTGCCAAATCAACAATCTGGTTCATTCTTTAAAAGAAGGAATGCACTGGCCAGTTCAGCAGCACCAGAAGGCCCAGAGGACCTTAGAAGACAAGTAGATGACAGCAAATTCTTTCCTTGAACATCTAGCCAAGTCAAGAACAAGGAAATTTCACTGCAAGGTGCAAACCTCTGATTACACTCAGGAACAGGAAGGCCAAGTTAGATTTTGCCAGAAAGCATCTAAAATGACCTTCACAGGTCTTGAAGAAAATGATTTATACAGATGAACTCAAGACGGTGGGAAGAGAAAAGTATTAGAAGAAAAGTAACAGCTCATGATCTGATCAATACAACATGAAACACGGAGGAGGCAATGCTATGGCATGGGCATGTACAGCTGCCAGTGGAGCCAGGTTACTAGTGTTTATTGATGACCGCTGATAGAAGTAGCACGATGAACTGCGAAGTGTACAGGACTATACTCTCTGCTCAGAGTCAGCCAAATGCTGTAAAACTGATCAGTGTTTCACAGTGCAAATGGATAATGACCCAAAGCATACTGAAAAAAAAAAGTCCAAGAGTTTCTCAAGGGAAAGAAATTGGATATTCTTCAGCGACCAAGTCAGTCACTTGATCTCAACTCTGTGTGCTTTTCAGTTACGGAAGCCAAAACTGAGAGAGACCCACAAATAAGGTGGTTGAAGGTGGCTGCACAGCATCCCAGGGGATCCTCGACTGCAAAGGATTTTCATCAAAGTATTAAAAACAGTCCTTATGTTTAAAGCAATATTGTGCAGGTACTTTTGTTCCTCTAAACATGGGGGACAACCACTGGCTGTAGTGTAGTGCTTACATGTTAGAGTGGTGGGACACTGTTTTGCCAATAAACAAGAAATTAATGTACCAACACATTTTCTGTTTGTACCAACGGAAAATGTGTATGATAAAGGGCTAAACTGATGGCATGAAACTATACTGAGTTACTGAAGCCCTTCTTTCATCAGTCTTAAGTGTACTCCTGGGGGCCATGATTCCCTTTTCAAACACAAACTACAGCAGTTGTGATGTTCAGCCTGGATTGGGGCATGGGGTGAATGGTTCTGGTTAAGGGAGCTAAGACCTTTTGATATTAGATAAAAATGTAACAGTTTTATTGTTTTTCAAAAAGAAAAAAAAAATCAATTGCACACATTTTTTCTTCCAAGGCGGCAGGATTTATAATTTTTGCTTATTTGACAGTCGCTCTTTTGGAGATCACATGAAACTCAAAGGAGAGGAAATGAAGTTCACAAATCAAACAATTTTTTTTTAAATCATTTTATTGTGTTCCTCAATATGTTGCACAACCATTTCCAAATATCTGCACCCTCTCAGCATTGAGTAGCTCCTTCATTTCCATTGTGCTTTTTTTGTACAATAGTACACTTTTGTACAATAGTGTCCACTAAAAAAATGTGATATATTTTTGTAAGATTGACCTTTCATGTATACTTTATTGCATTATGGTTTCTATGTTAAGACCTTATACACTCAAGTATTGTTAAAATTATTATAATTCGTGACTCACAACAGAGAGCTGGACTCAACACAACAATGTAAGTCTTAATTTTTTTTTTTTTTTGGTACACCATTGCTTCACAAGTCCAGCACAGG
>VUQJ01018654.1:29386-43255 GCA_015108635.1 Andinoacara biseriatus | reverse complement strand
CAGGGTTGTCTGTGTGTGTGTGTGTGTGTGTGTGTGTGTGTGTGTGTGTGTGTGTGTGTGTGGCAGCACCACTTTCCAAGTCCCTCGAGATGTTTAGTTTTACAGCAGCACTCAAGAGATGGAAGATAGGAAGTGAGTGAGAGGAAGAAGGAGAGGGCAGGTGGACCTAGTGTGTGATGGTAAGCATTCAGGCAAACGAAGAGGAGCAGTAGCAAAAGGGACGAGAGGGTAGAAATAACTTAATCACATGATAAATCATCTCTCCATCATTCATCATTTCATTCCTTTCTTTGTCGTCTGTAGGTCATCATTGCCTCTCGGTTTAAATCTATCTGGATGACATGACATGGCGACCATGATGTACAGCACTGTCATTTCCGGAGGGTTTTGCTCCTTATAAGCTATCTACAGTATGGAATCCAGACGTGCCAGCCCCCAACTATGTTGAAGAGTCTGCACAATTTCCTTAATGAAAATACAGACTAAAGTCACGTGGCCTCTCTGCAGCAACACAAAGTCTAATTAAAGCAGACGCGGATGGGAACCAGAGCTTTCAAACTTCATGATGCAGTTATGACCCAGCAGAAACTCCTTCCTGTCAAGGAAGCTCTGACCAAAAGGAGAACGGCAACAAATGCAGAAGTGTTTGCAGCGTTCTAAGTCACTGCAGTACCCTATAGATGACATCTGGCTGTAATGAACTATGTTAAAGGATTACTCTTCCTGAATTCACTAATCAAAAAACTGTTCCTTAAAGAATTACATTGTTACTTCTGTCCTTTGGTAATCTGCATATTAGGCACTGGGCAGATAGAAAAAAAAGTGTCTTTTCATTGACTTACACAACAATTGTGTGACCCGATTTCATTGAGGACACTGAGGAATATGAGAGTGGTCTCCAGCTGACTGGTGGACAATATAACTGCAAAGTGCAAAGCACGCTGCTTCGAAACCTGCAATAAAACTCGCCGAGCACCTGCAAAGGTGTCAACACATAGACAGCTGAGTGTATGTCAGCTCCACCCGAGTAACAAAAGCTCGATTTTCAGCAGGTAACAAAAGCAGAGGAAGCAGGGTTTGGGAATAGCACTTAGTGTTTCTACAGCAGTGACGATGTTGCCCCAGCATTTTTTTGTGTTTTCACCAACTTTGCTTTGTAGCAATGATGTGGAAGATCTTGTGTTCATACTAGGGAGGGGATTTGTGCTGATATGTAGGAAGATATGTAACAATAGATGTTTAACTAGTAATCACATGAATGAAACTGCATCTCAGACTGCTTTGACAAAGAGTTTAATGAGTGTGGCGCAGGAGTCATGCACCGATGAAAAGGTGCTGATTGCCTGAGTAACTAACAGTAAGAAAAAGGCCCTCCCTTGAATCGCTCCTCACCATGCTGGATGATCCCATGTTCAAGAAGCCTCCGCCCCAGCTGTTCAGCCTCCTCCCTCGTTGGCATCTCCCCCTCCTGCAGCAGCCAATCGACAAACTCTGAGGCTACCAGCGTCCGCTCAAATGACTCGCCCTCCTCCTCCCTGGTCTGCAATAGGTTATTCTCTGGGTTCATCAATCTACAGAGAAAAATAGAGCAGACATGGTTAAGAAATGGAGATAGGGGGGAAATAAATCATAGTGGGGTGTTGCACTGAAAAGGAAATTCAGCCAATTCATTAAACTCGAGATGAAATGACGCTCAGTGTTCAGCGTCTCCACTGCAGCATGCCAGTATGCTTAAATGCTAATGTTAAACAGAGTTTTAAAAGGCTGGTCAAATTTCCTTCAGTAGTTTTACATAAAGGCCTCACCTAGCTGGAGGAAAACAAAGTCTTCATGAAAGCTACAGCATTTGAAAAACCCACAGTACTGTTTTACTTTCTGACCCTTTGGTTACTAATAAAAGAGAAATTTCTTCAGAGGGAGTTCTCCACCGAGAAATTCTTCCAAACCAGCAGCTCAGGCCATTTCCTCACTCTGTAATCTACACTTTCAAAATGCACAAACACTGTGCTGCAGCTGTCTCCAGATTAGCACTTCAGCCACATAAACAGAGGACCGAGTGCACATCCATTCAAGCTACTCCAAAAACCTCACATGGCGACGCTACAGATCTCATCTGTACAAATACAAAATAATTGCAGTGAGAAAAGCGTTCTAGATCAGCATCACTGACACTAAATGGAGGTTTGGGTTTTTTAATAAAACACACACATACACACACACACACAAGGACTCCATTAAATAGATGTTGTGGTGTGTTCTGACTGGCACCAGGTGACAAAGGAGTCAGACAAATACAAACATGTACACACCTGTAAGGAACAGAACTGTTCGCTATCCCACTTTCTGAAAACCATATTCACACCTGTCACTCACAAGCAAACGCTCAGCACTCACGCTGCCTTAAGCAATATCAAAAGAAAGACAGACGAGCCATACGAGTTACAGAGAGCTTTGTGTCGTGTACCTCTGCATGTCAAAGCATATGCTTGAAATAAAACGCAGCCTCAGAAATACATTTTCTAAGATGCTCGTCCTGTTCTGCTGGCACAAGATGTATTCCCACATTCTGTTTTAATGGCTATCACTCATTTATCGAGCTGTTAACGTCACAGCCTGGACTGCATATTACACACAGATATCATGCACAAATGAATCAACAGTTTGGAGCTTTGTATAAATACTCATAATATTCAGAGAACTGATTATTATGAGCAATAAATTTCAACATCAGACACATCCTAAAGATTATGGGATTTGGCTCCAAACTAAGAAATAGCCACTAACCCAACATCTGATCCAAGCAGAACAGAAGAACTAGTGATGGGATAATCTTTACAGCTTTATTAATTTAACCATGGAGGAAACAGTTTCAATAAGTCCCCACCAGATCAGTGACTCAGTGACGAGATTAAACCCGACTGGTGAAAAGGATGATGGTGGATTTAAAAAAAAGGACTTGCCACTCTAATGTCTGTGCAGCAACTATTAAGCGAAGTTACTGCCAAAGACATGGTCAGATTAACTTGGCATAAAGAAAGGAGACAGGGGCAAACAGCTTGGATCTGTTCAAACCTCTACAGACAAGTTGCATCCAGACATCTTCACTGGTTGCCTTGCAACTAGAGCCAGCCAAGAAAACAGCAGCATCACTGCACAAAGGCAGTGATATAATATGTAAGTTAGGAAAGCTTTAAACATGCTGGCAGGCTGTTTCCTGCCTTTATTCTAAGCTAAGCTGCTGACTGTGTCAATGCATTTACCTCAGTATTGAACTCTTAGCCTTTTGCATACAGACAGTCCACACTGTGTATATTATGAATCAGTATATGTAGCAGGCGAGTTTGGTCTGGCACAGACAAACCTCCTGCTGTTTATACATCTCAAGGGAGACAAATTAATCTTTTACTGGAAACAGAGTTTTAGCTACAAAACCATTAGTCCCCTGAAAGGATAGCTTCTGTGCAGAGTTGCACAAATAGAGAGCCTAATGAAAGAAATTAAACTAAACGAAACCCATGTCAGATGCAGCATGTGGAAAGCCTTCTCTCTGCAAAAAAAGAGCCTCAAACTCTTATGAGTTTATTTAGCATGTCCCATGCTCTCACTGTGGTTCATTGAACTTTGACCATCTGCAGAAAACTGAAACATGTCAAGAGAAGAACTATGGCGTCATTAACTTACCCACAGGGACACAGTGTTAGGCTCAAATTTCAGCCCTTGAGTTGAGTGAAAAATAGAACAAGTGCACACCCAGGCCTGCTCAAGCCATCAGTCCTGTAAAGTCAGCACACAACAGAACACCTGAGTGGTTTAGATGTTAAATTTTGATGGATTGGCAGCTTTACCGGAATAACTGCTATGGCCCACATTAGCAGCAAACATTGTAACACACTGCTGAAAGAAATGGACATAATGTACCAGGAGACCTGTGTACACACTGCCATTTAATCTATTTTAATGTGTTAAGTCAATAGATTGTGTTATGTTAGCTTCAGGGGATTGACTCAGGGAACTGAACTCTGAACTCAAGTAATAGAAAGGATTGTGACACTTTACATACACAATATAAATGTGAGCTTTAAGTGGGACAGCTGGAGCTACCATGACCCTGATATGCACTCAGAGTAGCTGTTCAGTCAGTATACCTAACTCAGAGTGACGTACAGTAGTGGTTGAAGGATCACCAGAAAACTCCCAGCTTTTAAATTTAGTCTTGCATTTAGGTGGGGCAGTGTTGCTTTTAAAAGCTGTAATTTTAATGGTTATGTAAGATAGGCATAGCGGAGTGGTTAGCAAGAAGGTAACGGGTTTGAATCTCCAGGCTCGTTGGGACCTTTCTGTGTCTGGTATCCTCCCAAAGTCCAAAAGCGGACTTGTTACTGGCCATTCTACACTAGCTGAGAGTGAGTGGTTGCCTGCATCTATGATGGACTGGTAGCCTGACCAGGGTGTACCCACACCCCTGCCCTCTTATCGCAAGTCAACACTGTCACAAATTGGGGTGTGGTTTTTGGCTGAGCTGAAAGATAACAGGTGGAGCAGAGTAATTCAGGGAGCAGTGCCAGGTGGAATAATTGGCTCACCTGCTACAAACTGCTGAGCAACTTGTTTCTTTTATACAGCAGCATGTTGAGGCTGGGGCTGTTTTCCCCGCTGGGCATGCTCCAGAAGATCGCACAGAGTTTTGAGTTTATGCAATGTGTGTTTGTGTGAAGTGGCAAATAAAAGGCTGTTCACTGCTCACCACAGCACCACAGTGGCTATTTGCAGTTAATAATTCCAACTGTATGCATTTTCCTTTACACAGACTGTCCATTATGCCAATAACAACCTTTATTGCCAATTTTAAAAAAAACCCTTGTCTTATCAAATAGCTATTTCTACAGTTCTAATCATTTAATGAATTAGAACTACTGCGGTATTTCAATCTTTTCTTGCCTCAGACCTGAAAAGCTTATTGCACTTTTTGATTAAACTTCCTTTCTTAATCACCCATTATTATGACTTCCTCCTGTTATGAGAAGACATTTCCACCAGTAGAAATGTTACATCTCCTCTCAAGCATGAAGCAGTGACCACACAGTCAGTTATAACTTAGCACTGGTATGTTTAGGAATGAAAGCTTGTGTGTATCTGAGAGGAAAAAAGAAAAATATAGGTTAAGCATGATGAATGTCTGCTACACAGAAAAATGGTCACCAATAATGGAAAGTATATACAATTTGCAGCTGAAGAAGAAAACATGTAAAACCACCAGTACACTGAGTGAGCGCTGTGGTTCCTTGAAGCTGACCAGGCTCAGACTGAAGGGCGGCCTTGGGAATGAAAAGTGGCCTCTGCTTTTGTAACTGGTGTGTTTTATAGGCTTGACGAGTCCTGTGAAATCAGCAAACATCGCTGCCCGTGTTTCTTTTGTTGTCTGTACGCACTGATGCGGCAAATGTTGATGCAGAAACATGATAAAGACCTACGTGAGCATGAGGAATGACAACAGCACAGACAAGAGATTGTACCTGACATATGGTGAAGTACTAAGAATAACTCTCAAATGCTGGTTCAGGAGATCTGGATGATAGTTGAGCACATAAAGTAATTTCAGTAAACCTTTCATGGTGGTGCAGTGGTTAGCAGCTACAGCCTCTGTGTGGAGTATGCATAGGTTCTCTTCAGCTTTCTGGCATGATTGGGTTCGGTTAACTGGCTATAGGTGTGAATGTGATTGTGAATAGTTGTGTGTCTCTGCGTTAGCTCGATAGACTTCTGACCATTCCACCACGTCTTTTGCTCTTTGACACCGAATTGAATAAGCAGAACAAAAGCGAGCAATTGAACACTATGCTGTGGGAGCAAAGACAGGTGAAAGGCAGAAACTGCTAGAGATGCTGATGTCCCTCAGCAAAGCACATAATTCACAGGGAGTCTCTCAGAAACTACTGCAGGTGTGAATGTGTGTGAGGATGGAGCAGGGCTAGGCTAATCCAAATAAGGATCAAATTGTCAAAAAGATTTTATAACATTATGAGTCACCAACGCTGACGTTACTGAACCTTTTCTAAAAATTCTCAACTGCAACCCTGCAAGGGGCTTTGATCCAGAATTGAGGGCTCGGGGGGGGTTAAATCATGTAGAAATTCAGGCACAAACCCACACACACACAGGAACCGTTTATATGACAGTCTGGTGTAAAAAATTTCATTAATAATGGCTGAATTCTATTGAGTTGCATCAGTTTTAGAAGCATGTTATTCTTCATACTCACTCTTCATGATTTTATTGGGCAGTTGAATGGAAAGAAGCTATTTTAATGTACAGTACTGTGCAAAAGTCTTGAGCCATCGCTTCATGTCTTTATACAGCATGTTGCTAGAAAAATGGGAAATAGGTGCATGATTTACTGAAACATACAAGTAAATACAGTACAGAAAATACAATACACGAAACACAAACAGTTTGCACAGTTCTAGCAAGCGTGAAAGTCAAAATGTGGAAAGCCTGAACTCTCTGAGGCAGCTTTCTTCTCATTTCTTTAAGCGGTCTTCAGGAATAGTTCTCCAGGCTTCCTGAAGGACAGTCAAAGTTCATCTTTGGATGTTGGCTGCCTTTTGTTTCGTTCTCTGTCAAGATGATCCCACGCTGCTTCAATAATGTTGAGGTCCAGGCACTGGGGAGGCCAATCCATGACTGATTGTGTTCCAATGTGAGTTTTTCTATCCACATATGGTTTTCCTGCATTGGCAGTATGTTTGGGATCCTTGGCATGCTGAAAACTGAAGTTGTGACCAATCAGATGCTTTCATGGTATTTTCTGTGTTCATAATGCCAATAACTTTGACAAGACCTCCAACACCACTGGCTGAAATGCAGCTCCAAACCATGACAGAGCCTCCAACCCTGTTGAACCTCTCTCCTGACCTCCTCCAAACACATTTGCAAAAATTTGAAACAAAAGTTTCAAATTTGGATTTATCACTCCATCAAACCTGTTGCCACAGAGTTTCATCCTAGTACTTGTGTATGTGGCTTCAGTGAACAGTAGGTGGATCAAATGAAGGGTCAGATGTCTCTCTGTGTCAGGTCTTTGCTGGATTTATTCCTATTTTTTAAGGATGTGACTTTCAGATATTGTTCATCTGCTGTAGATAGTTTTTAGGCTGACACTCCACTTGTCCAGTTTTCTAAAAAATTTTAAGGACACGTATGATATGCCAGGTTTTTGACCAGTAGCTCTCACCTTGTTGGTGAAAAAAATACCATTTTATGCCAGTGAAACTGTGTTATCTGTGGATTTTTTCAAAAGTTTCAACTAAAGAAATGGGATCAAATGATGTGTTTTTGTAACAGGCTGTGACTCAACAAAAACAAACAAACAAACAAAAATCATTCCTCTGAAAATGGTCAGGTATAAGGACTGGACCAAAAATGAGTGAAAAAGCAGCCAATGTCAGACAAATACCTTTGAAAGACGTTTATAAAGCCTGGAGAACTATTGTTCAAGACCACTTTAACAAAAGTCTAGCTCCTTTGACACAAAATATAAAGAAGGGAGGGGTGGCTCAAGACTTTTGCACAGTGCTGTATTAGTAAAACCTTTTTTCTTATTGTGACAAGCCACAATGTCTTCATCTAAAAAATGTTGATTCAAAAATGCCTTCCATCTTATTTTACTGTGGTAGCCCGGCAACATTTCAGAATTAGCACTAACACAAAATACAGCTCAAAACTAATGAGCGTGTCATTTAGATTTGCAGATTTCATGTGCTAACAATGGACGTTCTTGAGGATTGTCCAAGTTATACACATGAATGTCTTTACAAAATGTTGATCCAGAAATTTGGAGATCCATCCTTTTTCTTATCCGCCTATCAAACTAGGATTGTGGGAGCCAGCTGATGATGGGTGAGAGGTGGGGTACAGGGTAGACAAATGCCAAGTTCATCACAGCGCTAACACAGAGAGCAGGTTCAGATCCCTTCACCTTCATCATGGCAATGGCTCTAGAAACCACTGGAGCTGTGATCGTAAAAGGCTTAAACAAAAAGAAAAAAAAAGATATCATCATCATCAAGATACTGAGGCCATAAGAGTGACTCTGGCACCTTAGAGATGATTCAAGAAACTTTTAACAAACAAAATTCAAATTATTATATGGAATGCTCTGCCGTATGGGAGACTTCTAATGAAGCCGCATTCCTGACGGCTAATTTCCTTCGGTTATGGCTGTTGGTCCCGTGTATCTTAAATCTCAGTCATTCCAGTTGTGTAGCGCTTATCAAGAGCTAAATCATAGATTATTATGAAAACAGGAGGGAACAACAGCCTTCCCTCAATGGGATATGTGTGCGCTTTGCACTCAGGCACAAGAGAGACAGAGATTTTTATTTTTTTATGTTTCAGGACTGTCCCATACGCACAGCCGTGAAGCAATTCATCCACGAGGATGAGTGTGTGTGTCCTGAACCGCACCGTGGTGATTACATAAACACATAGCTTTGAGAACTGAAACGACAGATGTCTCTCCTTGGAATATCTCTCTCGCTTATGCAATGACTGTGTGTGTGTGTGTGTGTGTGTGTGTGTGTGTGTGTGTGTGTGCGTGTAGTTGTGTGTGTACTGTCGTCTCAAGAACACACATAAAATATAGGTCTCTGTTAATAATAGTGTGTCACTGTGTACAAGTTAAGAGAGCCATAGAAAGACTTCAGTGCATAAGTCCAAAAAGAGATGACACATAAACACAAGTGAGAGGGAAAGAGGAAAAAAATGTTATGATGCGTACAGAACTGACCGTCTTTAAAACCAAGCTCATCTCTGGACGAACGCTATGACTCAGCTCTTGTTAAAATGCTTCGAATAGCCTCTAATTTTCCTCATTTTGCAGGCTTTTATCACAAAAAACAGGCATGCTCTTTGCAGTGTGCTCTAATCTAATGGAATCAAATTTACCAGCAGAACAAATTTTCAAATTAATGGTGGCGGTATTTCGGATGCACTCAATCAGCGTGCTGTGCAGAAAGACGGCGACTCTAAAAAAAAGAGACAAGGAGTGGAAAACAGGAAGTGTATATGTGGTATGCGGCATGGAGCCAAGAAGGCTCCAAAAACTGAAACCACATATGACCATAAAGTCATAGTTCACCAGTCATCCTATCAGCTGGTTTCAGTGGGGCCATCTTTAAAGATGACCTGCTTTGTTCATTTCCAGCTCCACACTCGAGTGGTTTTGCCTGATTCATAGTTTAAAATAATCCTTATTTCATCTTATTCTAGGCCCTGGTGCAGCCCCAGAGTTTCTGGGGGAAAAAAGAAGCCATTTTTCCTCCCTTGACCCTTCCTTTCTTCTGATTGGCTGCCCTTCACAAATGGAAGGTTTGAACAGCAGGTAGGTCGAGCTACTGTGCTTAAAATGAGCCAGACAGTTAAGATACTGCATCATGTTGATCAAAGAATGCATTTTTAACACATCGAATCAATTTTTTTTGCATTAGGAGAAGTTTAACATGCTGGGAAATTTTCCATGTAGCTGGGAGTCAGATTGAGCTCATTTTAGATATGCAAAACTGGACCCAGAGGTCCATTTGCTTAGCAACATCCTAATTAGGAAGTTAATTACTGAGAGCACATTTTGTTACCTTTACACAGAGCCAACCTGTTCTAGATCTTTATGCAGATGTAAGAATGATCTTCCAATCTCACCCTTGGCATGAAAGCTAATAAGAGTCTTTTCTAAAATCTAACACTGTACCCTTACTGCTAGATATCGAAAAGGTAAAACAGAAAGGTTTGTATGTTCATACTTTTCATAGATCCTCTGTCCCCTCATAAACACTTTGGCTTCACTATCCAGCGGGAATGTGCCGTCATCCTTTCGGAAGCGGTAAAACAGCTTCATGTCTTTGAACTCCCGGTGCTCGTCACACACTGAAAACAAAAAGAGGCAAAAAGGAAGTTAGATTAAAGGGCTCATCACCTGCAAGAACATTTTGTTTGCCAGCCGAGTTGTAGTTTACATATTTGTCTGTCCAAACTCATTTACTAGCTTAAAAATCATTTTTGATGTCAGGAAGAGTGTCAAAATATTAGTGAGACCTTCTATGATGTACGGTTTGGAGACAGTGGCACTAACAAAGAGAGAGGAGGCGGAGCTGGAGGTGGCAGATTTGAAAATACCAAGATTTTCATTGGGAGTGACCAGGACAGAGGGAAAACTCAAGTGTCCGGATACAGAGTTAGAGAGGCAACACTGAGATGCTCTGGGCATGTGCAGAGAGAGGAGGGATAGTGGATAAAGGATGTTTAAGATGCAGAGAGGTGATGTAACAGAGGAGGATGCTAGAGATAGGGTGAGATGATGATCAGCTGTGGCGACCCCTAAATGGACCTCCCAAAGGAAGAAGTTTAGTGCTGCAAATTCGGTTTCTGACCAAGTCTGAAACATGCTCACAAACTTCTCCATCATTTGTTGCTTTAGGGTGAAACCCAGAAAAGTGTTTTTTCAGAATACTGTAATGTCATAGTAATGTTGATCTTATTAAACTGCATAGAAGTTGCCATAAATAAATGATTTTCATATTAGAACCAGGAAAGTTTGAGGGGGGAATGACACACAGGAAATGGTCTGTGGTGTACTCGAATCCAGGCCCCTGGACTTGGACTCTAGCCCTCATTATATCAGCATATCAACACATCTGGGTGAGCTATAGTGGCACCCAGCCCATAAATTCCTGAGTAATGTCCAAAAACAAATTTTATGAGGTCACAGTGATTTTGCCCTTTGACCACTGATTTCTAATCTGCTCATCATCGAGTCCAAGATAACATACTTGACATATATATAAAATGAAACTCCTTCCGCTCCCTTTCTGTGATACTGCATTAACATGGTACGAGGTGACCTAGGCCACCAAAATCTAATCAGACGTCTGTAAATTTCTGCCTAATTTGCAGACATTTAAAATATACGGCTTTAATGAGAATGAGCCTGACAACCCAACAACACAATGCCTCACAGAGAATAACAGCATGGATAATTGGAGATGATGAACCACGATAGGAAGCAGCTGTTAGAGAGGAACCAGAGCTTTTAATACAGATGAACACTTCCTTTATACAAAGAGACAGAGATGCACACAGAGAAGCAGAAGCTGCCATTTTTTCTTTCAGACTATATGGACGCGTCCCCATTACAAACTCATGAGAATTTTTACTGTGTTTGCCTAAAGCAATCACTAAACTCTAAACTTTCAATCATTAATCTATATCTTGGTTCCTATGATTCGGCTCTGTCTAAACAAAAACTTAAGACGGGCAGCCTGCCTGTGTCTCTGTGGACAAATGTGAAGCAGGTATGAGACGCTCCACTGGAGCCAAATTGGCCAGGAGACACAGAGAATCATCCATTAAGAGGCACGGCTTGTTCCCAGAAAATGTCAGGAAGAAAATGAAAACCAAGAGAGGGAGAGAGAGACCCTTGCTGTTATAGAAAATGGAAAATACACACTCTCTCTCTCTCACACACACACACACACACACGGAGCTGTACCATGATGAATGATGCTCTGGTCTAAAAGTTTCTGGACAATCTTGATTGCCGTGTCTCGATCTGAGGCCTCCTTGTGTTCGATCAGCCAATCAATGAGCTCCTTAGCCACGAAGCAGTTCGGGTACGTCCGAAGGTGGTGCCTCCGATCCTTGATCACCTTCGCCTCATGGAGCCGCAGCCTGTAAACAAGTATCAGAGAGGGGAAGAAAATTTCACTTAAGCACAATTCCTTAAAAATTAGACCAGAGCTTTTTGTTTCGCTTTGCACCTGCGGAGGTGCATTGATGAGTCGTAACACACAAAGAGAATACGTTTGCTCACACTGTTCAAAAAACAAACATAAAACAGCTAAGCACTGCTGTTGATCGCAGCATTTCACATTTGAGTCTCTAAGCTGAGCAGTACTAACTTATAGAAGAATGTGACCATATGGGGTAAAGCACTTTTTATGAAATTAGAGCAAATAAGTCTTGTTTGTTTAAGGTTAATGCATAATATTCAAACACCACCTGCAGGGATTTATAAGACTTAATTACATGATCACATGATGAACCTCTCATGCAGGTCTAGATGGTCTAGATCAGGGATCCTCAAGTCCAGGCCTCGTCGGTGTCCTGCAGGTTTTAGATGTGTCCCTGATCCAACCTGAATCACCCCCTCAGTATGCAGTCAAGGTCTCCAGAGTCCTGCTAATGACTTCTATATTTAACTCAGGTGTGTTGAAGCAGAGACACATCTAAAACCTGCAGGACACCGGCCCTCGAGGATCGCTGGTCTAGATGCTTCACACGCTGGCCTCACAGTGACCTCTAGCTGAACCTGGGTATTGTGAAACAGCCTGCCAGACTTAGCCAAGCTTCCTACAGCTAGCTAGTTCCACTTCATGCTGAGTCTGTATGCAGCTGGCTAGCATCACGCTGGATTAACAATGACAGCTTTAGTCCAAGCCGACCCAACTCTTCTGCCAAGACTCAAGATGGGCAAACAAGCTCAGCTGAAAAACGTACAGACTTTACATCCAAGCAATCTTAACATCATCCTCTCTATATGCTTAGCTTCAGTCTAATCCAGTTCAAAGGAAGCAGAAAGCAAAATCATTTTAGTTTTCAAACTGAATCACACAACAACAGGCAGAAGTATTTCTGGAAGAGCCTCTGCCTCCCGGCACGTCGAATCCCAGGCTGGAAGCATTCATGAACACTTACTCTCCATCGGCCACAGTGCAACAAACTCTCTATTCACAGCTATGAACCAGTCACAAGACTTACTACAACAGCTGCATGTGCCTGTGCGCCAAGATAGCTGTTTCTGTGTCTGTTTTTCAGCCCTGTGCCTGAGACAGATCTGTTCTGAGATACAAGGAGTCAACAGGATGGAACACAAATGTGTGATAAGATATTTTAAAACAGTCTGCTGTTATCAGTATCGGGAACTGGGTCATTCACAGTCCATGAGCTTGAACAACGATGCAGACGCTGCTTGCTTTGACCAGCAAATGACTTAAAAATTAGTTGCCAATTTGGAAAATTACAGTACAGGGCAAAAGTCTTGAGTCACCCCTAATTTCTTTATATTTTGCTTCCAACTGACCAGACTTTCTTGTGATTTTTAAAAGTGGTCTTGAGCAGTAGACCTCCAGGCTTTCTGAAGGTCTTTCAAAGCCTTCTTTGGACGTCAGGCACTTTTTCACTCATTTTCAGCCCAGTTCTTGTACCTGACCATTTTCTGAGTAACTAGACAGAAAATCAGTGGCAACAGATCTTATGGAGAAATGACTCCAAATGTTTCCTGTTAAAAGGGCGTTTTTTCTTCCCACTGTTGCCAAGTGCTTTTTCATAGGGGGTCAACTGATTGTTGGGGTTTTCTCTGTATTATTGTAGGGTCTTTACATTATAATATAAAGCACAGTGAGGCAACTGTTCTTGTGGTTTGGTGCTATATAAATAAAATTGAATTGAACTGAAATGAATTGAATTGATGGAGGTACAACAGCGAGTGTCTACAGCCTTGCGTAAAACATGGCTGCATTTCGGCCAGTGGTGTTGGAGATCTTTACAAAATTGATGGAACCATGAACACAGAATCAGATTTTTATCCACCATGCAATACCATCTGGACAGCATCTGACAATGATCCCAAAACCGACTCCAACGCAGTAAAATCATACCTGGATAGAAAAACACACAATAGAAAACAGCTTTGAATATCCTTCAAGAAGCCTGGAGAACTGTTCCTGAAGACCACTTAAAGAAATGAGAAGAACGCTGCCTCAGAGAGTTCAGGCAGTTGAAGAATAATGATGGTCATACCAAATATTTTATGCTTCTTGG
>VUQJ01018654.1:18009-29366 GCA_015108635.1 Andinoacara biseriatus | reverse complement strand
CTTCTTGGAAGTGTACAAACTCTGTTTTTGTCTTATATACTGCACTTATATGTCCACATAGAGTCAACGAAGCTAAAAAAAAAAATGCAGCCTGGTTGAAACAGTAACTATGTTTTATTCTACTGAGCGTTGGACATAAATAGCAATGTCTCACAGAATTTATTTTTCAAACTTTCTATAGCCACACTAGCCACAAAACGAGACTGGACTTATGCACAGCACTGCATTACCCTAACTGCTAACATCAGCATTCTTACATGCTCACAAAGGCAACTTAACATGCTGACTGTAAGCAGATATAATGTGTACTATGTTCACTGAGCTTCATATTTCTTATATGCACCCATACACACAAGAACAGCCACGTACAGTTATGGATAATTCATGTTCTGAAACCAAAGCACTGGAATATTCAACTTTTGACTTAGTGATGGCAGCAGATACAATTTAAGGGCAAAAATTGTCAAAATGCATCAGTTTGAATTATTTATCAATGTTTGTCCATCTATACAGCAACCAGCAACCCTGCTGGGGCAACCATCAAATAGTTGAACTGTTAAAGTGTGAACCAAAGTAGTGACAAAAAGACATCTTTAAAGTTGACAAGAAATAAGATTTAGAGCAGAGAGCAAGTCTTGTAAGCCACAACCTGAAGCAGCATCTCAGGAGACTCCGAGCTACCCCAACCAGCCTTTGGTTTACTGACACCGGCCACGATGCCAGCTGGCAACCTCGGTGAGCAGCGCTGCCAGGGACACTGACATACACACACACACACACACACACACATATGTTTATAAAGATAAACAGGGAGACACACTCTGTGCAAGCAACCCATTAATCTCTTGAGGACGACTGAAGTGTTAACACTTGTGACTTTTTGGAATACAGAAAAGCAACAGACTTCAGAACACAACCGACCACAAAAAGACAAGTCAGTCACATATTTCTACATAGTCCAGTTGGGGGCTGAAATTCCGGGCATTGATGCCATGCTTTACCAACTGAGCCTCTATTCATCACTGGGGGTATACAGTAGTGAATGGACTGCTGGTTATGGAGGCTTTTCTTTTCTTCTCTTTTTTTTTACAGTGCTGTGGGTCAAAGGGTACAGCATGTCAACAACACTGCAGGCAGTGTTGGTACAAATCCCTGATAGGATGAATGGGCAGGGCTTCATAATGGCACAGGGTTAGTAAGTTCATCATTCTCTGGCAGTTCAAAGGGCACTGCACAGGTGGAGCAACAACAATTACTGGTGCAACGAAGGATTGTGCAGAATCTTGATATTACAATGCCACGGCAATGTGAGATGCGTTACGTAGTGAGGAGCGGCAGTGTGCATGAGGAGGGTTATGCATGTGCGGATGTCTTTGTTTGGTTCTGCATGCTGCAGTGGGGCAAAAACAGGTTCTTGCGCCCATTTGCACGGAGAGGGAGCCATGTGCATGAGTAATAACGTACTGTCAGATGTGCTCACAATACTCACTTCCCTTTTTTTAGTGTCATGTCCTTGTTCTTATAGATCGAGCCAGTACATGCTGAACTGAGCATGCACAGTAACTTAAAAACTATTTTCATCTAAGGATAGGAACTGCTACTGACTACATCTGTCAAATCATGAGAAAAATACCCCAAACTTTGATAAAACAAAATATTCATCGGCGATGTGGACCAGAACCGACCGACATACCTGAGCTGTTCCCCGGTGACAAGCACCTCGGCCAGCCGCTCCAGCTCTGCAGCCTTCTTCTGCATGGTGTTCCCGATCCCGTCCATCTCTCTGCTGACACAAGAGGTAAAGAGCAGGAATGTTTCTACGCATGTAAATGTGCATGACCCCTTTTTAGGTGACAAAAATAAAGAACTGGACAAAGGCACGAAGAACGTCCACGCGGTGATGGTAAACAATGCACTGACAGCTCGGATTTGGCTTACCCTTCAAGCACCATGGAGAGCGGTGAAAGCAGGATATCAGCTATTCCTTGGATGAGCGAAGAGGGAAATTATTCCATCTCGGGAAACACATGCAACAACACTGATCGTGAGAAGTAAAAAAAACAGTCCAAGAAGCGCCTCAGTGCGCCTGCAGCTTCATCAGCAACTCTCCACTTTCAGTTCCCTGAACCTATAGGCGTAGGAACCCCCCAAAAAAGAAGCTACACTTACACATCAGTGTATGCGCGCATTGCCCACCCCTCCCCATAGCCCCCTGTATTTAATCTTTGAATTCAACCCTGGTGAGAGCTCTCGCTTTCACCGTGGCCTCTGTGCGGTGCTTGGTTTGTGTGTCCCTGCGTGTGACAAACCACACGAGCTGACTGCACGTTTTCTGCACGGCGCAGCCAGAGCCCATCCACAGAGCCCCCGCATTGGGAGGACTCTGCTGTCGTCACTGGGGGAGTTCACCGAAGGGGCGGGGCTACAGAGATATACGCTTGTGTGTGAGCGCGTGCAGGTGTGCGTGCGCTCGTTCCGAGCTTCTGGAAAGAATGAGGTGGGATGGGTGGGACATGATGTAATTTTAGCTGCAAATAGGATTTTACACCTTTCTGCTTTACGTGTGTTTTTTATTATGTAAAAACGCAAAATGAGCACCCAGAGTCATTTATAACTGCAACAACTGTAATTTACACATAAACTCTGTTAGGAACAATGTGAAGTTTAACAACATAAAAGTTATTTGCATTTATTCCACAAAACGAAATGTCTCCACTCTCTTGTCTCGCTGATAAATATAAGTTACAGTGTACAAAAGAAACAGACTGTGTAACATCCTGTAACACAAATCAGTGCAGATTTAAGTCAATTTAGCTTTGATTTGAAAAAGGCTAAAGAACGTGCTCTCACAGCCAACAAGAATCCAGTCATAACTACCAACATGCAAGCAGGGTGTAGCTTAACCTATGCAGCAGCAAACAAACACCTCTGGGCACACAGACTGCCTACATGTGTTGCTCAATGTAATAAAAAAAAATGAGTTGAAACTTGTCCGGGAACTGGAAGATTAGTTCTAACTCATGAAAACAAAGTATAACGTGTCACTATAGTAGTGTGTACGTCTATATGAGCCACCCCTTCATTTCTTTATATTTTGCTGGGACAATGGGAAAATAAGTGCAGAGATTGCAAACATTCATGGAAATACAGTATAGATTGCAAAATTATAGTTCTAGCAGCCTGAATTCTCTTATTTCTTTAAGAAGAATTCAGGAATAGTTCTCCAGGCTTCTTGAAGGACATTCAAAGCTCTTCATTGGATGTCGGCTGCATTTCGTTCTGTCCTCTGTCAAGATGATCCCACTCTGCTTCGATATTGTTGAGGTCCGGGCTCTGGGGAGGCCAGTTCACGGCTGATAGTGTTCCATAGTGCTTTTTCTATCCAGGTGTGATTTTACTGCACTGGCAGTGTGTTTTGGATCAGTGTCATGCTGAAAATTAAGTTGTTGCCAATCAGATACTTTCCAGATGGTATTACGCAGCGGATAAAAATATGATGGCACCTTCTGTGTTCATGGTTCCATCAATTTTGAAAAGCTCTCCAACACCACTGGCTGAAATGCAGAAATGCAGCCCCCAAACCATGACAAAACCTCCACAATATTTTACAGATGGATCTAGACACTCACTGTTGTGCCTGTCTTCTGACCTCCTCTATGCATAGTGATGACAATTTTTTTGCCACTGATTTTCAGTCCAGTTCTGGTGTAATTTATCATACCTCAGCCTTTTCTCCCCATTTCATTCCTTAATAAGCGCTTCTTGACAGTCACCCGTCCACCCTTCAGTGAACAATAGATGGATCCGCTGAAGGGCCAGATGCATCTCTCAGGTCCTGTCTTTGCTGGATTTTTTTATATCACAGGGACACAACTCTCATTTACTGTTTATTTGCTATAGATAGATTTTAGGTGTTTTTGCAACTTGTACAGTTTCCTCAAATTTTTGAACGAGGACACTGCACACATTGCCAAGATTTGCCAAGTTTTCAGCTATTAGCTTTTTGGGAATCACTTTGTTGGTGCAAAAAATAGTATGGCAAGAGGCTTGAAATAGAGGATGCTGAGAAGGACCAGTCAGTGGACATGAGAGCCTGACTACCATCCAGCAGTAAACAACAATCAGGCAGAGACTGGATGTTGAAGCTGGTCCTTAAATACAGGTAGGTAATGAGTCTGATGAAAGGCAGGTGTGATGGCTCAAGAATGGGACTAGCTGCACCTGCAGGTGGAGCCCAGTCAAGTCCACCCATCTTGCAACTGAAGAGCATTTAAAGTTAATTTAAAGTTAATTCCTTAATAAGTTCAGGTTCAGCCCTTGAGTCCCTTTTTTATGCTTGAATGTTTCATAGGTCAGTGTTAAGTGGATTACCATAAAAATAAGATAAAATAAAAATCCTCTGAAAATGATCAGGTTCAAGGACTGGATTGAAAATGAGTGAAAAAGCAGCTAATGTTCAAAGAAAATGTAAGAGCTTCAAAAATCCTGGGGAACTATTGCTCAAGATCACTTTTAAAAAAATAAAGTCTGGGTCCTTGGAAGGAAAACATAAACAAATTAGAAATTAAAATGTTGTAAAATGTTGAAAACTGAACAGACTAAAAATTATGATCCAAGAAAAATATAAAGATATCTACGCAGCACCGAGAGAGAATCCTTTGTAATTTCCTGCACTCCTACACACTCAAAGTACATACAAATGTATTTAACGGCTAACAAAAGTGGATTTTGCGTGATATGGCCCCAACACTCGTGGTCCAACAGCGACATCTGTTGACCTACGGGGTATTGTAAAACTACAAATATGGCAGTATGTCTCAGGTCATCACGTGGGCCAGTGGCGCAATGGATAACGCGTCTGACTACGGATCAGAAGATTCTAGGTTCGACTCCTGGCTGGCTCGACTTTTTTTGAGTTTTCTTTCTGTTGTGTGTGGGATTGACCTCTTAGTTATTGCACACAAAATAAATTGCTTAGATGAAGCATAGTCTCATCTGATACAGGACGAGTTGAAGGTCCATAATGGCCTGCACGTTAGACAGCATCTTCCTCTCCGACACTGCCATCAGCGAGTCTAGCACCACTCCCACAACATCAATTTGTTATAATTATAATAGCTGTAAGAAATAGAATAGATGTTATAGACACAATATAAATACTACATACTTTATACACAATATAAATACTATGTGACTAAGTATATTCTATACACAATATAAGAGCTATATACACGATATAAATATAAATACTATAAACAGCTGTGCATTCTGGTTAGTGGATTGCGTTAGAGTCTAGTTGCTGCCGGCAGGAAGGACTTCCTACTGCGTTCTGTTCTGCACCGAGATAGTAACAGTATTAGTATTTTGACAGAAGACATGTGACGGTGCCATGAGAACTAGAATCTCTAAAAGATTAACAATGATGCTATATTTATTTCTTATTCAGAAGTGAAACTAAAAAAGAGGTGGTGTTTGTGACCCTTTTCAGCTCTATAAAAACAAGGCAATGAGAGCGACAAGAAAAGTTTCTCGAGCCAGCCAGGAGTCGAACCTAGAATCTTCTGATCCGTAGTCAGACGCGTTATCCATTGCGCCACTGGCCCACGTGATAACATGTAAAATGTTGCCTTTTTTGTACAGTAGGTCAGCGGCATTTTGTGTGTATTTATTTTAATAGGGATAACATTAAAGAGAACAATGATTGTAAAAACGGTTACAAATTAAAAGGAAAAAAAAACTAGTCAAAAAAACTAGTCATTGCTCTCTTTTCCAGCAGGTGACGCCATCGGGCGTATTCACAGAGCTAAGGATCCAGGATGGATTCCTTCATTGTTTGGTTCTTTAGCCAGTCTCTCCTGCTCCACAACAGTGCATGATTAAATGCGTGTAGACTAGCGCCAGACTTTGAGTAAATCTGTAAATCTGAAGCATCTGTTTAACTTTGAAAAGCTGAGCTGTTTTGTGTTTGCAGCAAAAAACAGGGCAGAGGATGCATTGCTCCTCAAAGCTAATACTCTATCAGTATCTGTGTTGAATGGGTACGACTGTGAGCCTGTTGGTCAGCTTAATATAATTAATGATTGTCATACACTGATGTAGTGAAAAAGCAAAGGGAGCTACTAGTTAAAATTGGCTTCTTGTTTATTTATTATTAAATATTTTCTTTACAACAATCAAACAACACATATGAATGTTGCTCTTCATCTTCATCTACAGCCGGTTACAAAATAAGGAGCACAAATGACAAGCAAGCAAATATTAAGTTAGTAAACCCATGAGTAAAATATAGATGGCCAAGGCATCAAACCAAAAATGTTCTGGAAGGGAAATAAGTATTTAAAGGGGGACTGCCCCAAAATAAAACACACATGATTATAACAATATATATATGCAATAAATATAATTTTTAAAGAAATGCGGTGATTGCAAATGTAAAAAAACACAGATCTACAGGCCTAATACCAGCATCCTCATAGGTGCATAGAAAACTCAGAACAGACCATATAACCTGTATAACCAAGCCTCTCACTTGAAACACTGGGAAATTATTTTGGAGGATACTGTAAATTAGCTTTAAATTCAATGGCACACCCCATATATAGATTTACCAGTCAAATGTGGTAAAAACTGATTTAAATATTTGCAGGGTTTCAAATTTTTTATTTTCCCTGGAAGTTACAATTCTACAGCAATCTTTGGTTGTGCCAAATTATCCCATATATTTCAACTGAGTGCAATAATGTCTGTCTCTTATACCTCTGCTATAAACGGGCTTTCCAAACCATTCCTTATCTGACTTAAAGAAAAACAAAGTAATAATGGTGAATTAAGTGTTGGTTTATGCTCGTATGAGACAGCCGTGCAGAAGTTATTACATGCTGTAATTTGTTGTATACCGTTTGCATCTAAAAAAAATTATAGTGTTGGACACTTCACATAATTTATGTAAATTATCCTTATTAGATTATTCATGAAATTCACAGCAGAAGCGTGGACATGAAGTTGGAGGCACACAGTGTAAGATATTTACACAGCCAATGCATTTCATATTTACATAAAAAATAGAATATGACAACACTTCTGCAAAGTCTGTATGCAATGCTTCATTTCATTCAAAGTAGGGTTTTGCTGTATTGCAGTACTTCATTACTGGGTTCTGCATAAAGGACACTTCACTGAAATTCCTGTCATAATACACATCAAACTATATAAAGCATGTATCCGATCAATCCTCTAAAAGAGCTGCAAATATCTATTCCTCAAGTCCATATTTTGCAGTTTCTCCTTAGATCCATTAGGTGTCTCCCACCCCCTGTGCTACCATCAGTAGGAGGCAGCAGCAGTGACTGAAGAGGAGAGGCCAGGCTGGATGTGCTTCAGGTGGCAGGAGTGGCAGAGAAGGCGGCCGTTCAGAGGGTAACAGCGGTGACCTTCCTCATCGTTCAGTTCCATCTTACAGTCCTGCACGACATAAAGCAGGAACATGGCTGAGACGTGTTTACTGAGTGAGCGTGAACAGATGAAACAGTGGACAATGGGTCTGACTGTGGCTCTGTATCGATCTCATTTTTTGGCCACTGGAAGATTTGACAGCAGTAAATGGCTCTGGTCATCAGGGGTTCTCCTTTGTGCTGTGGGATTTCTTGAAAGAAATGTTTCTAACACTTAATTTTATGCCCCCCTTTGAACAACTTGAAAGGCTAAAAAAAACAAAAACCCTGTGAGAACAAACCAGCCAATAGTTACACATAGAGCCACTTCTCACAGCTCAGTGATTATGAAGAAAAAACTGTCAATCAGACTTTGGGAGAAAAAAAAAAAAAGGAAAAAAAAAAAAAAAAAAAAAAAAAAAAAAAAAAAAAAAAAAAAAAAAAAAAAAAAAAAAAAAAGTCATAAATTGAGGCATGAGGGTCAAAAAGAAAAAAGGGCTTAAGTGTAGTTAAAAGAGAAGAGAGACTATAAAGACTCGGCAGTTCTCCTTACAACATTACATTCAGTTACATCAGCCACACCTTGTTTTTCCTTTCTAATTCAGCTATCGCCCACTCTGATCTGGAATAAAAAAGGGAGAAATGCAGCAATCATGAAGCTTTTCTCCCGCTGACTTCAGGAGTGTAAGTAATGTGTGGAAACTCTTGGGCGACACACACACACACAAACACACACACACACACAGTTCATCGCCACTGGACTTTTTTTTTCATGACTAAAGCCCGGCCCTTGTCTTTGTAGCACCAGCTGATAAAGTCTTGTTAAGGCCAGCTCATTAGGAGAGGGCCATCTCCGTGGCAACAGCTTGGTGACATCATGTCCGTTATGCAACGTCTCAGAAATTGGACGCCGTTTTTCAGTAGTGAGAAATGAGTGTTTTTGGTTTAAAGAGTCAGTCAAGCAGCAAGGCTTCATCGCTGTACGATGGTCAACAGGCAGCGTGCACGCAGCGTGTTTGTTAGCTAAACGCACACATTTCCATATGTCTTCCCTGCAGCGTGTCTGCATCAGTAGAACTTGTCATCAATGCGGAAGTGTGGCCTGGTGACATCATCAGGGTTGAGGAAGACGGATATGGATTTCCCAGGGTTCTCTGTGACCAGCTGCTGCAGTCGCTGTGCCAGCTTGTCCTCCGAAGGCGAGATGATGCCATTGGCTGGGTTATGCCCGGGGGAGTTGTGGCCGTTGGTGCTTGTTGTGAGCTCCTTCTTCAGCTGGCCTGCCTGCTGGGCTTGGTCCAAAGCCGCCCGCAGGTGCTCGCTGGGATCCGAGCGCACGTGGGCTAGTTTCCTGGCGACGAGCAGTGCCTGGCTGTCTGTCAGATGCTCCAGCATGTTGCACTGGGGCAGGAAGTAATTTGGACAATTTTTACCCAGGATGCAGTGAGCCAGGTCGTCCAGGAGACCCAGGAGGAGGCGGCCCGGAGTGTCACTGTCGGGGCAGGACAGGTAGGCAGCAGGAAGTCGGTCGCAGGCCCAGAAAAGAAGGGTGCGCAGGTGGTAGAGGCTGAGGCCTGTTCGTGGACGAGCCAGGATGCGAGAGAGGACGGCCTTGGCTGCTTGGAAAGCCTGGGCCATGGGGAAGGGGATGCACTTCTTCAGCTGAACCTGTAACAAAAAGGCCAGTGAGTGAGCAGTTAGTAGGAAAGCATACAGAGGGCTGCTCTTAATATTTACTTCATTTACCTCATTTATGTTTCTTTGTTTTATTTCAGCACAGTGCCAAAGTCTTTACTGCGCCACGCAGTCATGACAGTTTTGCTCAATCGTTTCTCTCTGTTACCAGATCTGCATCTGCAGCTATAGCTATAGCTGTGTGTGTGTGTGTGTGTGTGTTAGATGGGGAGGGGTGGCATTAAAGCCCATAGAGTACGAGCAGAAGACAGGACAGTCACAGATAGAGAGGTGCTGACTGACTCCCAAACTTACTGGAGTGCAGTCTTCCAGCTCTGATGCTGTAAAATGCAGATGTAAAAAAAAAAAAAAAAAATGTAATTAATTATTAATAATAATAATAATACTACAATGGCTGTCTTGACTTTAAGTCGCAGTAACATTCGCTGTTGTTATAAGTCGTCTATAATTCAGGACACAGTTAAATAAGCACTTCTTTAAATGTTCATAATTATTGCTTAGACAAGCAGCAGCCGCAGCAGACACCCGCATCAAATTCACTGTCAATCAGCAGATGAGGGACAACAAGGCAGGAGGGGAAAAAAAAAAAAGTGTCACCAGGCTGCTGGCAAGTTACTGTGAACAGATAACAGGGCTTAGAAGTGCGATCATTTCACTCACAATGGCAACAAATTACAGTGCACAACCTGTAACATTTATTTAAAAGTGCGTGTAAATGTGTAGTTATTATTATTATTATTATGCTAAAATCTTTTCTCAAATCTTTTCTCTTTAATCACAAATTATTGATGTCCTTTTAATTCATTTTTGATCCCTTCCTTCTCAATACAAATCGCACCACTGCAACGATCTTAGTGGCCAATAATATAACACAAGAAAGACATTTCATCTGTTCGACTGCCCGGAGCTATTGGTGAGCACGCTAATGTGTCAAAACTAGTCATAACCTCTGCTGTCTTTATTATACGGCAAGATGTGGACAGTCTTATCAAGAAGAGTATCAATAACAGGACCAACATCAATAAAATCCTAATGTTACCTGACTTTAAAAATGAGAGAGTGACTTTTAAAATGGGACATAAAAGAAAAAGAGCATCTGTAACTATGGCGCTCACCTCGCTGCGGGAGAACGCCAGTCTCCACTCCCTGTCAGGCCGACCACCCAGCGGCGAGCAGCAGGGCAGCAGATAGAAGCCAGATATGGCCTCTTCCTCTGTGATTTTACCATCCCAGAAGTGGTTGGCAGTCAGCCAGCCTTGGGCCACAGCGGGCCAACCTCGAAACGACACCACTGGCAGAAGGTCGTATAGCACCCGGCTCGAGCCTGCCTGCAGGAGGGAGAGTGTGGAGGAATATTAAAATGTCACAGACTCAGTGCTGAATTACAAACAGGGCAATTCTTTTGAAGAAAAAAAAAAAAAATTTAACATTTGACTACAATCCTCTGCGATATTGATTTTGCTCCACAAAAACGTCCCGTTAAAATGAGAAATTTTCACACAGCTGCAAAGTTAAACAGCACGATGTTCTTTATCGACTGAGGCGTAATCAGGACTTCAGTTTATCATCATTTGAGCAGGGAGCAAAGAGGAGCCTGAGCTGTACCTGAAGGATAATGGTAGTAAGGGGTCCGTTCCTCTCCAGTCGCTCAGGGGTGGGAATGCCTCTTTGGGGGCTGCGCCTCAGTTCCTCTACAGCCTCACTCACAACCCCCCAGAACCAGTCTGTCACTAAGGTGGGAGAGAAGTAGCATCCATCCAGAGAGTGAGGGGAGCCCAGGGAGGGGATGGAGCCTTTACCTGAGCAGGGAGGGAAGAGGAAGGATGAGTCATTAGTCCTATACATTTATCTCATGGTGTGCAGCCACACAGCCCAAAGATCTCATATTCATCACTTCTGGTGTTTAGCCAGAGCCCCACAAGACCAGGAAGACTGCTGTTATTCTTTATTTTCTATGCTTCTTGTGCATTTTCCTTGAGAAGCTACACTCTGTAGTCTGGTACAGTAATCTTGCACTAAAGAAGTAGGACACTCGATACATTACATATTTATGGCACCAAAGTTTCAGGGTCCCAGTGGAAGCCAATTTCATAGAAGTACCCCAGGCACGCTAATGGCCCGTTCCCACTGAATGCGTCATTTGTCACATAAAATCGCGGGCAAATTCAAAACTACTGAAGCCACTGAAACTGCTCTCAGTGGACACGCATAACTCCCAATATCACTGGGAGC
>VUQJ01018653.1:1196-21865 GCA_015108635.1 Andinoacara biseriatus | reverse complement strand
ATCCTGGTTAGACAAAAAAAGCCTCATGGGGTACCGTCAACACCCCGCCTGGCGGGCAGCCATTTTTCATCTTTGTGAACGTGATAACTTGAGTACAATGTCAGGATGCTCAAATGGATACCATAGATCCAGGGTGTCCAAACTTGCAGCTCGCGGGCCACTTCTGGCCCCGCCCACGACTTCCGGTCCATGAATTATGTAAAAAATAACATGCAATTTGGCCCTTTAAGTTACTTTTTTGACATTTTGCTTAATCCTCTTTATTGGAGGGGAAGGCAAAATGTCAAAAAAGTAACTTAAAGGCCAAATTGTATACTATTTTTGACATAATTCGCAGACGGGGCGGGGCCGGAAGCAGCCCGCATGCTGCAAGTTTGGACACCCCTGCCATAGATGTATTTACCAAAAATCTCAGACAAGTTCAGATCTCAAGGTGAAGGTCAGAGATCTTGTGAACGCGATAACTGGAGAAAGATGCCACCTGGGATCTTCAAATCAATGCTATAGATGTATCTACTACAAACCTCCGACAAGTTAGTTCTTACCATGATAATGCCAATCACAGAAAGTGACAGTATTCTCAGTAGTTTATATTTATTATAGTTTTACATGGTTCTTAGTAGGGCTGGGCGATATATCAAGTTTTTAGGAAATTTTGATATATTTTCATACGCGATAAAAGATGAGACAATCGTTTATATCAATATAGTCTATGTCATGTTACAATCATACTTGTAGATCCACCACTTCACACTGCCTCGCCTCTCTCCCTGACCGCTTCACCCGTTAATCGTGCAGGAAACCACAGCATGGCAACTTTGCCCCCCCCCCGACTTTTTTTTTCTCTAAAAAGTGACTAGCGACAGATTTAGCCACTTTTGGAGCGTTTTGGAAACCTGAAATCCGCTATCGCTACGTTTTTTTTACATACAGTCTTATTGCGTCCATTCGTGCGCTTTGCATCACCTCAAGCTTTTCTGTGTAGATTGTTTCAGAAACAGTGATAGTGTCGTTCGGCCTTAATAGCAGAAGGGGGTCTTTTTGTGTCCTCGTGATGCAGCCAGCGGACATGTAGACTCCGCATTGAGCGGGTGGGCCCATTGCTATGATACATCAATGCATATGTCTATGGATTTACTGAGCTAGCTAGAATGTTTACATGTTTACATGTTATTTGCACAGAATTCTAGATGTACGGGAGTACACACAGGAGGAAGCACTTTGGTGACGTCTACTTGACTGCAGACTGGCTTTTTAAAGAATAAGTCAGCCTTTTGCTGCTTTTGCTCGGTATCTTTTCTGTTTACATTTTAATAGCAAAGCTGTGAGACTTTGTTATGGAGGAAAAAAAGCGTCAATTTAGTTGAGGAGCATTATTATTTAAATATGCTGATAGTTTATCTTTGAGCAATTTCTCATGTACATTTACAGCTGAATGTTAATAAAAGTGCCTGTGAGACATTTTGGACATACAGCTTTCACTCAGAAGTACCTTTTTGTTTATACCTTTTTGATAAGAAAAATATCGAGATATAATCATATATCGCCATTCAGCTAAAAAATATTGAGATATTATTTTTGGTCCATATCGCCCAGCCCTAGTTCTTTGCCATTTGTAAGTGACTGAGGCTCATATGCAGCCCATTAAGATCTTTACGTGCCATTAAGATGCCACCTAAAGATTATACTGCCAGGAGGCTGAGGGGAGGCACTGGCAGTTGACTGTATTGTTTTGATCTGTTGGTAACTCTTCGTGATAGAACTAAGAAGGTTTTGAAATATAAAAAAGAAGTACCGCATATTTCTATCTAGAAAGAACGTGCCTGCGTTTGTGTCGGTAAACTCACTTGAAATAATTTATTTTCTCATTTAGGAAAAGGCCAGTTTCTTTCCATGAGCAAAACGGTAAGGGAGGCATGGGACGTGGTTCTGGCCGGAGACCTGTCGACAAGTTGCATTCACAGTCATCTCTGGATGAGCGGGTGGGTCCTGGAGACAGAGGAGAGCGAAGGTTGGAAGACGGACGGCGGCTGGAAAAGATCCACTCTCAGGACTACGAGGATGGGGATGAGAACATGGGTCGTTCAGAAGCACACCGGAGGCGTCCAGAGGATGAGGAGAAGAGGGAACGGCAGCGGCGTGAAGAGGAGTTCCAGAACCGCTATCGTAGTGACCCCAATCTGGCAAGATACCCAGTCAAACCACAGAAGGAGGAGCAGGAGATGCGCATGCATGCTAAGGTGTCAAAGGTACGGCATGAGCGACGACACAGTGATCTTGCAATAAATGAGGTCGGACTGGGGCCTGGTGAAGGAGGAGGTGGGGGTGGGGGTGGAGGCAGCGCAGGACAGGTACCAGAAAATCGTCTTGCCAGGAGGGGTGGAGGTGGGGAAGGAGACCGCAAGGCCCCCTTGGAGAATCACAGAGCCTATTCTGTGGATAGGACCGTGGGGGTTGGAGGTGGGACGCCATCTGCAGGCAGCGGGGGGCGATCAGGGCACCAACCTGGGGGACCTGTGCCTCCAGACTGGGGTCTAAACAACAGCCGCCTGGAGCACGGACCTCAAGACGGAACACGGACACCAAGGGAGAAAGGTGGGGATAACCTGCTTAGGAAGGACTCTCAGGGCTCGGACCAGTCGGAGTCTTTGCGGCCGCCCCCTCCACGGACATACAAGAGCAAGCGAGGAGTCAACAAGAGACAGATGTCCATCAGCAGCTCAGAGGAGGAGGGCGGCTCCACGCCCGAGTACACCAGCTGTGAGGACGTGGACATGGAAAGCGTCAGCGAGAAAGGTCAGTCAGACAGATGTGCTCACCTCACTAGCTTACTAAGCTAAATCTCTCTAAACGTACACCTTGTTTGCTGCCATTCGTTTCAGTACATTAGATACTTTTTTTTTACTTACTTGTTAGGGCTTTTTTTTCCCACTCACAAGTCTCGCCGAGGCCACACGGTCATGCGATCGTCATTCTGTGTGTCGCGGAGGACCTTAACCTGCTCTCTCCTGTATTCTCACCATTGTTGAGCGCTTTCCGACCACTGTACGCCCAGAGTGCTGTGGGCGTGATTAGAGTCACAGCAGTAATGGGTTTGATGGCTAATTGTAATCTGACCTGCTGCTAATACTCTGCGAAACAGATCCATAGACCGCACAAGAGATCCGCCACAGTTGTTAAGCATTGTTGATCAGATATAAGGTATAATAAAAACATAATCCCACACTTCATGGCCATATCTTCCTCCCCTCTGTTATCTTCTTCCTTGGTAGCTGAATATAAATAATGTGAGAAAGGCGAGAGATATTTTAACCCCCCAAGATTACTCTAATGCCAACACTTTCTAATTTTGGACTGTAATACTATACGATAAGTGATAGGATAAAGTGTCCACCCAGCATGCAGTGCATTACTATCCCTGTGTGTTATCCACACCTCTGTGCTGTGGCTAAACCCTGCTGCTCTCAGGACAGCTCTCATTTATTTGGAGAGTCCCTGTGATTTAGGCCAGCAGATTTGTGGAATTAGGTCAGTGGCTCGCTGGCTACGTAATGCTTCGCTGACAGCCAGCTGCAGCAGCCAACCATGCAGCTCCAGCAAAAATTGAGCCTGGCTGCAGCTGCACGTTGTATGGTTTCCACCAGCGTCTTGGCACTTATGAATTTCTCTGCTCTAACAGAAGTCATGGGCTGTGCTAAAATAACCCATGCAAGAGATCTTTGGGTTCAAGAGGCACTGTGCTGAGTTACTGCATCAGCTTATCTCTCTCACCGGTCAGTCCCAGAAGGAAGCTGTTCCAGATGTTTTAATCCAGATTACTATAACTCAGGGACTGGTGATGGGTAGATGGTGTGGATTGGGATTATTAGCTGTTTTAAACACTCTTTAGCTAGCTGGGCCTCAAAGCGGGATGTCTTATTTTACCCTCATCTTTGGCAATAAAATTTTCACAGGATAATAAGCAGCATGTTTCCCTACATAAACTGTATGAGATGGAAGACGTTGCATTTTCTGTGGCATCATCACAGTGCTGCTGGTGTCCAGAGATCTTTTTGTGTCAAGAGATGGTCTTGGTGTCATTCTCTGAATCTGAGATGTCATTAAAAAGCTCTACAGACTATAGCAAAATCCCACCAATCAGCAGTCATATTGACACTGTTCTAAGTGCTTATTTGGCTATTATTTAAGTTAGCTTTAAATTTCAGACATGAAGGCTTTGTTTCCCCGACATGGATCAAGGCTTGTACTTGACTGTAAACTTCAATCATACTATTTTTTTTATGTTACATTGCACTAATCAGCAGGTATCAGTGTCTGTGCAAAGCACCTATACAGTATATGGATACAGCTTGTAACCAAGTTTGGTAACACTAACTGACAAACTTGCACAAAATAAATCATGCTGGGTATCTATCCCGATATTGACTGGGAAATGTGTTAGGGATGAAAGGATGCCAGATTGTTTGATGGGAATGGAGGCAGAGATGGACCAAAATATGATGTCCCAGAGGTGTTCTATTGGATTCAGGTCAGGCATTTAGGTTTTTCATCCTACAGGAACTGCCTGCATCCTATCGCCACATGAAGCCGGGTATCCAGGAGGAACCCAGGACCCACTGCGCAGGCATATTGTCTAACAGTGGGTCCAAGGATTTCATCCTGATACCTGATGGCAGTCAGGGTGTCTAGCCTGTAGAGGTCTGTGTGTCCCTCCATGGATATGCCTCCCCAGACCATCACTGACCCACCACCAAACCGGTCATGCTGAACGATGTTACAGGCAGCATAACGTTCTCCACGGCTTCTCCAGACCCTTTCACGCCTGTCATATGTGCTCAGGGTGAACCTGCTCTCATCTGTGGAAATCACAGGGCGCCATTACTGCCAATTCTGGTATTCTATGGCAAATACCAGTCGGGCTCCACGGTGCCGGGCAGTGAGCACAGCGCCCACTAGAGGGCGTTGGGCCCTCAGGCCCCCCTCATGAAGTCTGTTTCTGATTGTTTGCTCAGAGACATTCACACCAGTGGCTGCTGGGGGTCATTTTGCAGCTCTGCAGAGCTCATCCTGTTCCTCCTTGCACAAAGGAGCAGATCTCCTGCTGATGGGTTAAGGACCTTCTACGGCCCTGTCCAGCTCTCCTAGAGTAACTGCCTTTCTCCTGGAAACTCCTCCATGCTCTTGAGACTGCGCTGGGATAAGGAGGGAAAAATGTGAGTGTCCTCCACCTGTAAAACCATTCCTGTTTTGGGGGGTGTCTCATTGTTGCCCCTCTAGTGCACCTCTTGTTAATTTCATAAACACCAAAGCAGCTGAAACTGGTTAACACCCCCCCGATACTGACCACATCAGTATCACAAAAGTTAAATTGACTTGATGCTGAACTCTGATTATAAGTGTTCCTTTATGTTTTCAGCAGTGTAGTTACAAAAATACAAGATCAGCTGTTACAGCATTTACTCCCTCTTAGTTTTGGTCGTGGGCTCTACCTTTGCTTGAGGATACTGTCCCTTTAACAGCTAAATACTCCCCAGTTAGTCTGCTCGTAGTATATAGTTACAGTAAGTTGTAAAAGATAAGGAGCCATATCAAATCTATTGGTGACTTGTAGGTCTTAGTTTGGACTTCTGACTAAATTATAATTCCTGCTTTAGTGGAAAATCTGACGCTACTTTATGTGGAGCTGTAAAATCATGAGGCTGTGCGCACACCTTACTCCGATAGCAAACATACAAGATATAAGAGGACGATGACATGATGCATTCACACCTGTGACCAATTTAGATCCTCAGTAGATTCTACATTTCATATTTATACATTCAATCTCTGTGCCTCTTCCACAGTGTGTCTTTGTCCTCTCTCTCTCCCCTCAGCACCAATCGCTCTCAGCAGATGACTGCCCCTCCCTGAGCCTGGTTCTGCTGGAAGTTTCTTCCTGTTAAAAGGGAGTTTTTCCTTCCCACTATCGCCAAGTGCTGCTCATAGGGGGTTGTTTTGACTGTTGGGTTTTCTCTGTAATTATCGTAGGGTCTTTAGCTACAATATAAAGCTCTTTGAGGTGACTATTAGTTGTTATTTGGTGCTATACAAATAAAATTTAATTGAATTAGTGTAATAGCGCTAACCTAGCATACATGTCTTTGGACTCTGGAGAATCCGGAGACAGGTGATGCGGAAATGATGGCCAGCAGGTTTGAACCAGGAACCTTGTTATGGTGAGGTGACAGTGCAGTGTTCCACCTGGAACCATTATGGTTCTCCTTATTTTCTGTTGCATTCATACTATTACTTTGTTGGATGCTATAGTAGGTAAAATACAAGTTTATGGTACGTTTAAGGCTTTATTTGAACTGTGTCCTCAAACGCTCGGGAGAAATTCTTATTTTTTATGTATGAAAAAGTTCATTCAGGTGAAAGCTGTGGTCAGACAGATAGGAAGGGTTTCTGCAATGCTATTAGGATCCAAGTATAAATGATGATTTGATAAACCAGAGTTATCATATTGGAGCGGTTTTATGGTCTTCGGATCTGTGTAAATTGGACTGTCCCATTCCAGACTCTCTCCTGCAGTGGAGACTTCTGATCCCTGTGTGCAACAAACCTATATTGATAGAGGAATAAAATTCAGCGAGACGGTCTATTATTGATGCACGCTCTATGAACAAATTACCACAACATTGCTGATATTAAACATGTTATGTGCAAGCAATCCCTGTGAGCCACCAGCTCAGGTTTCAGAGATATTTCTACTTTTGGCTCTGTGTGATGATCCTTAACATGGTCATCTCATTCACACAGCTCTGGCTGTGAGTATAGACTCACCACCCACTTGGTGTTCAAACCGGGACCGGGACAGGGACAGGGATGGCCAATCAGAAGAAAGCATGCTCAAAGACAGATGGGAATTGGAGGGAAAAGGGTGAGAGCCACTAAAACGGGGTGAGGTTATAGCTTGGATGCTCAGGTGTGCTGCTTTCCATGTCAGCCAGTTACCAACGAGCGTGAGCCAGGACTGCCTTCAGGACAGTGAGAGGGGTTTGTGTGATCTTCAGTTCAGTGACTAAAATTGGTTAAACAGCAGATGGAGCCTCTTTCACTCACATTAGGATAAACAATAATACCTGCAAAGAACTGTTAATAAAGAGCTGATCTTTCCAGCTCGCTCAGCCCGTGAAACCCAAAAGGCTGACTCAGAAGTTTAAACTGTGGAGTCGGCATTTATCCTCTCGAGAGTTCTCAGTGGACGTTTGAATTTTGGATTAGCAGCACTAGAGTCACTCAGTTTATTCAGACTTGATAATATAGGCTAACCTGTCACTTTCCATTTGGTTACTACTGTTTCCCTCATAAAGCACTAAGCTCTTTTCTCTCCCTTCCTGCAGTCTTTTGCCAAAAAGCATCATATGAATTGTTCCCCATGCTCATTCACCTCAAACTGAAGCTCCTCAAAGGCTTTTAAAGTCCCAAACTGATGTTTTCCTGCTGGTGTTTTACTCCTGCTGTGAAACAGTGACTGTAAATCTCTCAGGCTCCTCTGTCATGGTGCCGAGCCAGTTTGCTTTTCTACTCGATTCAGCCATCTGTCAGTAAATGAGTGCTGGGGTATACTCACAGTCTCTGCTTTGTCGGTCCTTGGCTCTGGCATGAGTCGCAGACAGGTCAAGTTGGAGAGTGATGACTATAAATGCACGTTTTTAGCTGTTTTCATGCCATTTCTGAACATATTGTTTTCAAAGTATCAGTACTTTAGTCCTGTACATAAGTTATGGGGGACACACTTAAAACTATTCTGCTTTTTTTATCTTTATTTCTGTATCATTTATTTGTATTCATGAAATTCAGAGGAGCTTTACATGATTTGTGGTTCAGAATCATCCTTATATACCTTAAACTGAGCCTTGGTACAGCCACTCAGTTCACACTCCGTCTAAAACAAGCTGTTTTAGCTCCTCCCACTTTAGATAGACTTTCTTCTCATAGGCTGGCCCACACAAAGAGAAGGTTTGACCAGCAGGTGGGTGGGGCATCTGTGCCTGAGATATTAGGGATATCTGCTCTTACTGACATCACAGGGAGCCAAGATTCACAAAACTGTCTAAAATGAGCATTTACAGAAGTCTCAACATAGATTATTTAGGCAAAACAAAACAAAATCCATGTTGGCACAGAGGGAGGAACACACAGGGAAAGATCACAGACTAAACAAAACTCCAAGACAGGCAGCTAACACACTGACACGCTGAGAAAAGGACCAATGGTCTGCTCAGCTAAACAAACCACCCTTTTAAGGGCCATGAAATCCTGTTTGGTGCAGTTTCCCATCCAGGTGGTGATGCTCCCACACAACATGCTCTCGATGGTGCAGGTGTAAAAGTTCCCGAGCACCTTCAGTGGGAGCTTCAAGTCTCTCAGCTGCTTGAGGAGGTAGAGATGCTGTCTGACCTTCTTCACAGTGATGTTAATGTGATGAGTCCAGGACAGGTCCCATGAGATGGTCACTCCCAGGTATTTGGAAGTGTCCACTCTTTCCACCTCAGCACCACTGATGAAAAGTGGATGGAAGTCCCTCTGCTGCTTCCTGCTTAAGTCATTTACTTAGATTTGATGACATTCAGCAGCAGGTGGTTCTCCCAGCACCAGCCCTCCAGGTGGGAGAACCACCTGCTGTAGGCTGTCTCATCGTTGTGGGAGATTGATACGCCAACAGCAGTTTCGTCAGCAAGTTTGATGATGTTGGACTGGTCCAGGCCCAGGTCTAACAGCTTTGAGACCAGTCTGGAGATCACTATGGTATTGAACACTAAGCTGTAATCCACAAACAGTATACACTAATCTACCAGTGACCACATGGGAAAGGGTCTTGTGGAGGAGGAAGGTATGGTGTCTCCAGCCGGTGGTGAGCAGTGAGGAGGTGATGAACATTTTGATTCTGTTGAAGTGACCTTGCAGGGCAGGTAGTGGGTGCAGCATTTCGGCATTGTTATAGCTCATTAAGCACCTACTCTTGATTTCCTTGACACACTCTTGTTCTGTCCATGCGATGAGTACCAAAGAACTCCAGTACGAGGGAGATCAGCCATGTCTCCATGAGGCAGATGATGTTACAGTCCTGTATGTCCCTCTGGAACTACATCATGGTCCAGAGTTCATCCAGCTTGTTCTCTAGTGACTGGACACTAGCCAGCAGGATGCTTGGCAGTTGCATTTGGTGTACTCTCTTTCTCTCTTTTCCCTTGGGGCCTTGTGCATGACCTCAGGCCAACGTCCTCCTTTGTTTGTGTTGACCCACTGGTGCAGAATGTCCTAAGGCCAAGTCATGTCGGGAGAAAAAGGTCTTAAAATACAGTTAGAGTGCTGTATTCTGACGAATAAAAGAGTCTGTCATACAATACCAGTCAAAGGTTTGGGCACACTCATGAATGGGTGAACGGGCCCAAACTTTTGACTGGTACTGTACGTGATATGACACAGAGCAGGAAAATCAAAAATGGAAACAAAAACTAGTAGATACAAACAGGGTATTGAAGGCTGCCGGCCTCACCTGCGCCATCTTACCATCTTATACTCACATGAGTAATTAAGGAAGTGGACACAGCAGGGTAATGAGATATAGATGATGACAATTAAAGATAATGACACAGGAGGAACTAAAACTAAACACAAGGCTATAGATATAAATGACTGTCAAAATAAAACAGGAAGCAGCTCAACAGGGAACCAGTAACAGAGTCAAAGACTTGATGAGATACAGAGAAAACTAATCAATATATAAGAATCAGAATAACAGAAACTAGAACACTAAAATATTACGGCTTTGGCGCTCCAGCAGGGCGTCTGCATGTTTTGTAAGTAAGAGATTTCAGATGATGATTTTAGTAAATGAAGTTACAAAATTTTCATTGATGGCAATTTTTAGCCTTTGAAAATTATATCTACAATAAAGGTTTTCACTTTGGCAGCGTTGGCATATAAAAAATAAACCGATTAAGATGATGAACCCATTCGTTATGTTATTTGACAGTGATTAAAAACTGAGACATTTTTCCCAATTTCTTTGTACCTAGTATTCAACATAATTTAGACCAAATGACCAATTTCTCCCTGTCTAACTCATTCTCCCTGCAGGTGACTGGGACTGTCATCCTCTAGATCCCACAGTGTGGCATGTAAGTGTCTTCCTGCACCTCTGCCCTGACCACTTTACTCACATAACTACACCTAAATGTAAGCCTGCTGTCCTCATCTCTCTCGTCCCTGTAGCATCCAGTTTCGTGGCAGCCATCCAAAGAAGGCGACCACCTGATTGGGCGCATCACTCTGAGCAAGAGGTCGGCCATGCCTCGTGAGGCTGGCTCCCTCTTGGGACTGAAAGTAAGCAGGGATTCATTTACGTTAAGACATGCCAGATCTGTCCTCACAGAAACAACAGACGTTGTTGGAGAATGCAAGAGAGCCTGAGCGACACGTAGATCTGATCTTATCTGATGTCTGTCTCGTCGTTGTGTGCAGGTGGTAGGAGGGAAAATGACGGCGATGGGAAGACTCGGGGCCTTCATCACCAAAGTTAAAAAAGGGAGCCTGGCAGATGTTGTGGGACACCTACGTGCAGGTGAGACATGTAGAACATGTTGTTCCTTTGCAGGAGCTGCAGAACTTAGACAATAATGCTTTCATCAAGGAATGCATGTAAGATTAACCTTTGCAAAGAAATCAGCATGGACTTTTCATCATTGGTGGCATGAGTAGTGTACGTCTTGATCAAAATGGTGAATATTAAAAAGAAGGTGGCCTGCAGAATAACAATACTGGTGATTTTGTTGGTGTAATATCTGTGTGAGCTGGCACTTGAACACAGGCAATTAACGAACATGCTCATGTCACAGTCCCGTTATATTGGACTTATACTGGAGTATTATTTTGGTGGGTTTGGTTTTACCAGGTTTCAATTTTTACCATTCAAAGCACACAAAAAGATAGAAAAAAAAAAAAACAACCCCTGCACCCAACCTCATTAGGGGAGCACCTTATTCTGCAGCTTTTGAAGGCCTCCTCCATATTCTCTTCCTATAAGCTCCAGCATGATAATGTTCTTCGTCACTTCTGACAACAGAACAATATTGAGCCACAGGGTGCTTTTGGTTATGTGCTGAGCAAACTTCAGCTGGCACTTAAATCTGCCATCAGTTGCCAATCCTGTACTAAATTTAGAAGACCTAGTGCCCCTTAGCTGTTCTGCTGGGTCTCTCTCCCACGTTTATGAAGCAGACGGTCAGTTTAGCTGGTTTTGGCCCTCTGATTTATTCAATGGGCTTGTGATTGATTGAAGCACCTTGTCATACCTCCACCTATACCATCCTTCATCCAGAGGTTTGGGGCAGCAGTTGAGTAAGTGCTTGAGGGATCCTGTTAATTGCATTGAGGTTACTCAGCGATGCTCCAACAGTACAGATTGGATGGACTGGGAAGGACATCCTAAACTGCTTGGATTAAAAGCCTGATGCGGTGTGGTTCTGTCTGCCAAAGGTCCGCCCAAGTGATCTTGCTGTCCTTCACTTGTTCCCATCTTGTCCAAGCACCCTGCTTCCCTAATTCACCTGCTCTGCTTGATCTTTCCTCCTCCATCACTGCTCTCAGCTCATCCTCGATGAGTAGATGTCTTTCCTTTCTCTGAATGTTGTTGAGGTTGTGGCGAATAAGATTCCAGGACAGCTCTTACCCATGCCACTGTCCCTATCAGGACACCATACATGACTCTGCTTGTTTTACAGCCCTCCACTTCCTGCCACTCCGGCCACAGAGACCCTTAGGTCCCCTGACTCATAGTACTGTAGTTCCCTGACACGCAATACCACAAATTTCTCCGTGATGGATTTCAAGAGGAGCTGTTTCCATAGAGGGCTATGCTGGTTAAACTCCGTGGCAGGCCTGGCCATTTTCTGAGATAGCGACTGACTCTCCTCTCCTCAGTGGTGGATATGGGGAGCTCATAAATCAGCAGGAGCTAGAGAATTCTTTGCAAGATGCCATGCTGGTATATCCACGCTTTGAAATGTACTGGAAGAATTGTCTTGTTCACTTGCTTCAGCCAACCCTGAAGCATTCTAGACTGTTCCATCTTTAAGGGTGCCGTTAAAAAAATTCTACCCAAGTTCTTAATTGGTTTTTCCGAGATTTTTGGGATTGACAGACCTTCAATAGCAAACCGGAATCTGGCCTTTCTTAAGCCCCAGGGGCCTTGATTTCTCTGGTTTGAATGCCATTGTTGCCTATCCCAACACCCTCTCCAGCCCCTGGAGAGTCCTGCAGAAGGTCTTGGTCCCGATTGGGAGCTGCCTGACAAATCTGAATTATTTGTTAACGTAGGCTGACCTCTTTCTAGCACTCTCCCCGCTCCATCTTTGGTGTTGCTCTGCCCTTCGCAGGCTCAGCTGCCAGTCCTTGTTTACCAAGTTCAAGTCGTAGCTTTATTTTGGGTCCTTCTTCACAGAAGGGGGGGTTTGGGCTGTCAACCATCTCCAGTTGTCACCAGCCTTTTCCTGGGCTTCTTTTCTCCACTTCTGACCTGTGATGCAGAGCACAGCGTAGGCCCTGCAGCGTGACTGCCCCATCATCAACCTCCAGCTCCCAACCTGTTCTATAAACAAACACTAATGATTTTCTGTCATCTTGAAACCGAAACTGATTCTAAGTTACTTTTCTAAGTGAGACATCCGACTTACACTTTACACATGAAGCTAGCTTGCTATATTTCGTTTTCTCGGCCAATGTGGAAGTGCCTGAAACCTTCGATCTTTCTAATAGCTTCTCCATTCATCTGTGACCTCAGTAAACATTTTCCTGAGTTTATGGTCCCAATGGATAGTTTTGAATCTTATTTAATATAACATTATGTTAAATTTCTAAATTGTTTTCCCCATTAAATGAATAAGAGGATGGAGCAGGGTATGTTTTACCTTGTAACTGATGAGTTGTAAGTGTAAGACCATCAGTCCAGTTTCAAAACATGCTTATCCTACCCCTCACAAAAGACTTTGGTGAGTGGTAGCATCCATCATTTATATACAGTCTTTGACCCATCACAGATGGCCTCATTAGAAACATTTTTTGTATGGAATGCCCAGCAGAAAAGCTGCACTGCCACCACACTGTAGTTCATATTCCCTTTGACACAAACTGAGGAGAATTCAAACTTCAATTTGACTTTGAGAAGTATGAATCTTGTTTTCAGGTGACGAAGTGCTGCAGTGGAACGGGAAGTCACTTCCGGGAGCAACGAAGAAAGAAGTGTACAACATCATTCTCGAATCCAAGGCCGAGCCTCAAGTGGAGATTGTTGTATCGAGACCTATAGGGTGAGTTCAATGTTACTAATTGTTGTTCAGATACAGCAGCTTTGATTTTCCTTCTGACAGACTTTTTGATGTGTCTTCTTCTTTTACCTAAAAGCTCTGTCAACCGAATTATGTCCAAACACTTCTTGAGAAAGGTGTATAGAGTCCATCAGTAAGTAGAGTTGGTGAAATTGGTGGAGCCACTTCCCTGTGTGTCTTTCCTAAAATCATTCAGATCCAGGAGCAACATTCCCTTTTTTCCAGCTGTTCTTCAGTCCCTGGTTACCCACCATCTTTCCCACACTGTTAATATGGTTGACTGCTTTTTCTTCTTCTGTTTTTCTTCTTTTGCTTCTAGAAACTATTTGTTACTCACTAATAGAGGGAAAATCTTATTGTACTTTGACTCTTTTACGTCTACAGAGACATCCCAAGAATCCCAGAGTCCTCCCACCCTCCTCTAGAATCTAGTAAGTGTTTATATGAGCAGCTTTACACGCTTCATGTTTCAAAATGTTCATTTAATTTTTTCCCATGATTTTTTTCTGCTGACCCCTCAGCAGGCTCCAGCTCCTTTGAGTCCCAGAAGATGGACCGTCCCTCTATATCTGTGATGTCCCCTACGAGTCCCAGCACTCTCCGAGACCTTCCTCTGGTGCTGCCTGGACAGCTCTCTGTGAGTATCAGAGAGGAGGAACAGGACAGTGAGGTTTATCTGCCTGCATTTAGATTCAAAAGGGAGCTAACTGCCTTCGCACGTCGCACAGGTAAAGCTGTGGTACGACAAAGTGGGCCATCAGCTGATCGTCAACGTCCTTCAAGCCATAGATCTGCCATCCCGACCAGACGGACGACCTCGAAACCCCTACGTCAAGATGTACTTCCTGCCTGATAGAAGGTCAGCTCATTACGTTCATTTTTCACTTATTTTGCGTCTCACCGTGTGCTCTAAATGAATCCATGATTTCTTTTCTGTTTCAGCGATAAGAGTAAACGACGGACTAAAACGGTGAAAAAGAGTGCTGAGCCCAAGTGGAACCAGACCTTTATTTATTCCCACGTTCACCGGCGAGACTTCAGGGAACGCATGCTGGAAATCACGGTGTGGGACCAGCCCCGAGTCCAGGAGGAGGAGAGCGAATTCCTCGGCGAGGTGGGTGACAACAAGTGTCTAATTTGCAGGCAAATTCAAGGTTAGTGACAGTTTATATAAAAACAGGAATATTCCTGTGATGTTAAACAAATACTATTACGTCAGAAAATATTGCCCATCACAACTGTTTTTGACATATCTTCCTACAATCAGATTCAAAATTAGCTAATATCTTTATATAAAATCATAATTTCTTTAATCTTTAAACCTTATTTATCTTGGGGCAGGTCCTGCTGTTTTAGGTCCACCCTCTTTAAGTAGGCTTTCTTACAATTGGCTGCCCCTCGTAAATAGAAGGGCTAAACAGCAGGTGTGCAGGTAGATTTCGTGTCCTCACAGCCAGAGCGGCTCCTGAAATAAAATTATCTGGTCTTATTGACATCACACAGATAATATCATTTCCTACATAATTCTGAATGTTCCCAAATGCATTTACCAGAACTGGGAGTCATGGGATTTTTCCAGTTAAAGCAGAGGCTCCTTCGCTGCATGCTTTAAGGGGTTTCAAGATGAATGAACGAGGGATCATAAGATGGGAAAAGCAAAAGCAAGCACAAGTTATTCACACGGCATCTTTCACGTACAGGAGTGCTTTACAAAAACAGCAATACAAATTTTAAAGCAAAGAATACAAATATATTAAATTCAACAGGATAATTAGTCTAAATGCAATGAGCATAAAAATGTACAAAAGCAGAGCAGGTGCAGGCGTGTTACTCAAATGTCTGCAGCCTGAAACGCTCCCTCGCCCCAAATTCGTTACGTTTGTCTAACATATGATTGAATTTCTTGCGTATTTACTGAACAGCATTGGCCAAAGTTTCATGCTCTGAGTGGAATGAACTAAAGCCGTGTCGGCTGGAATCTCTTTGTACTGATAAACCAAAGGGGTTGTGAACCTCTGCACTAAAAGCTTCCACAGTTCAAACACCACCTGTGGAAAAAGCAGACCTGCTGCTGTGTTTTTTTTCTCATGCTCGGCTCTCTGTCCCCTCTCAGATCCTCATAGAGCTGGAGACGGCCTTGCTGGATGACATTCCTCACTGGTATAAACTCCAGACACATGACGTGTCCTCTATACCTCTGCCCCAGCCCTCCCCGTACCTCCCGCGGAGACATGTCCACGGAGACAGCCCCAGCAAGAAACTGCAGAGTACGTGTGTTGGTTCATTTACAGCATCTGCGTCCTTTAACACGGTGTTTGAGCGTCGTGGCTAACATTTCCTCTTCTGAGCTTTCTCCTTTGTCTCCTCTCAGTGTGGGAGAATCTCTCGACCTTACCCTGTCCTGTATGTGTGCGTTATGTGTGTGCTTTTGTGTGTGTGCAGGGTCTCATCGCATCATTGATACAGAATTTGATGATGGTTTGATAGTAGTGACTGAAGGTGGGTGGGGGGCATGGTTACTGAGTGTTTCCTTATAGTAGTCTGTAGGTGCCCAGCACTGGGTGAGAGAGCATCCTCGTGCATCCTCCCTCCGTGTCCTTTGGAAACCTCTTGGGTCTGCTTCTATTTTAGAATAAATTGCACCCAAATTAAAATAATTAATTTCAGCTGCATCAGCAAAAACACTCTAAAGTGTTTTGCAAAACATCATATTTTCGATCAGAGTGCACATTTGGAATTTTCTGTAGTAGCGTGAGGCTGCATGAGCATTTTCTCCTCTTTCTCTGGGCCTTAGAAACACCGAAGCTGCTGAGTGCATGTTGGACTGCAGAGCCATCCCACCACGTCTCCTGCCATCCTGCATGCTTCTATCCTGCTGCTCACATCACTGAACACATATAGAAGACATTTTAGCAGCAGCCGCTCTGCTGTCTGACTGTTTCTGTCCTCGCTTCGGTCCATTTGTGCATCTGGTTTAGACATTAGTGCAATTTTATCTTCTTTATGGTGGCCTTGAAAAATGTCATATGACAAAAACTGTGTACATGATCAGGAAAGTAACTGAGCTGTGCTTTTTTTCATATTTACTTTCATTGTTACTACAATACCCATGAGCCTCTGCTGCAGTTTAAATACTGCATCATAGGTGATGATTTCATTCATTCTTTCCCTCAGTCCAAAAACATGTTCTTTTTAGTTGCAGTGTAGGGTGTGCAATTACATCCTGGGAGTCAGTTTTTTATGCACAGGATTCTACCTTTTTTTTTTTTTTTTTTTTTTTTTTTTTTTTTTTTTTTTTTTTTTTTTTTTTTTTTTTTTTTTTTTTTCTTTTTTTTTTTCCTTTTTTTATTCTTTTTTTTTTTTTTTTTTTTTTTTTTTTTTTTGCATGTTTTATAATTTTTTCTTTTCTTTTGTACTTATCCAAGCAGTGGTGTGCAGCTCTCTAACAGGCTGCTACCTGAAATGATCTGTTTCACATCTTAGGGCGGGGCTCTGTATGTCTCTGTAAAGCACAAGTAGAGGTTCATCAACAAACTGACGACAGTTTGTTCACGTTTGCTACGCACTGCTAGCTAACTGTCCCGGTCGCTACCCGATTTTGGCCGCGCACGCGTTCCCGTCGGCTGTTTCTGGGAAACAGGGAAATGACCTCTTTCACCGGGCTTTGTGATTCTTAGAGCTAACTCGAACATTTAGCTTGTTAACGCAAAATTTTGAAATTAGGTCAAAGTTTTGAGAAAATTAGTAGAAATTTTGAGTCGTGGATAGTTTAAAAAAAATTTAATTAGTTGAAACAAACTTCCGTACTTTACATATAAAAACGTTTCCTCTTGCATCATTCAACGAAATAAATATTCGCCCATAACAGCCAATAGGAGGCAGAAGAGTACGACCAATCGCTCGAATTAAGTTACAGTAACGTGTTTTTTAGAAGTCCTGCAGTTGTAAGTCATAGCATGTCACTCCTCTCACCCTGTTACCTGGGACACGCCCCAGCCCGGATGGATGAAGAGGTCAAACTAAATCCTTTAACATTTTTATATAGTTAGGTCATGTTAACTCTGTTTTCCACGTTAATGGTTCAGGAATGTCTACGTAATCCTTTCTTAATGAAATATCCTGCAGCCCCCTCTCTCCCTTAAGTGTCCTAAGCCCATCTCATCAGACATATAGCATACGCACGCTGTACACATCCCGCCATCCAGCCAGCTGTTCTACCTCAACAACCTGGCCAACCACATCAAGACCCTTTGACATCACAGAAAAAAGTTAGTGCCTTACCAATCCAGGGAGCAATGATACACTCAGAATACAGCTACTGATTGTTCTCTGGTGATGATGTTCCTCTTTTGGGCTGCTTTGCAGTGTACGCAGTTGTTTTCAGTGGAATAGTAGATTTTTTTATTGCAGGCGCATCCACTGCACGATCCCGGTTCCCACCAACAAATGGAAGTTCAGATGAATTAGTAGAACAGCCGATTAGAGTAGCTTCTCTCTGGCCTGTGATTGGCCAAAGTCTCCCATCGTAAAGCCAAGAAGAAGTGCAGAAATGTAGTCTTGTGTGTGTGTGTGTGTGTGTGTGTGTGTGTGTGTCACTGCCTATGCCAGCTTTAAATAGAACTAAGGCTAGCTGTGTGACTCTTGAGCATTTGTTGCATTTATTTTCTTCTGTTTCATGTGACTTACGTCTTTGTAGCCTCGTAGCTGTAAATGTCTGCTCTGTCATCTCAACGACCAAAAACAAGCTAACCTGACAGACACATTTACAGAAACAGTCACATGACCAGCTAAACTGTGTTTGCGAGCTGCTCATATGCTCATAAAACATCCCGACGTGATGTTTTACAGTCTGTAGGTGAATGGCACCTGAAATGGTAGCGAGTAGCACAACACTCACAACTGGTGCATCCTTATCCAAGGACACAAATGCCTGGATGTGTGTGAGCGTGTGTGTTCCTGCTGCGCGTGCTGTATCTGTATGAAACTTGAAGCAGGTATTGTGTTTGTTTTGCGCGTGCTTGTGTGTCCATACTGGATCTGTGTGTGGGTGCAGGTGCAGAGCGTAACTCCAGGGAGAGGGAGCGGGGAAGCACGTTGGCCGTGCCTGAGCAGCAGCGGCCCGTCCAGCACCGCTCGCGCTCAGTGTCTCCTCACCGAGAGGACTCGTGCAGGGCTCGCTCTCGGCCTGCGCACGTGCCCATGCAAAGGTGAGTTTCTACCTGCAAGCTTCACCTGCTGGATGGATGGATGGATGGATTTTGTAATCTGTGTTGTTTTTGTTGTTCCACTTCTAGCTTGTGTTCAGCATCAGTTACCATGGTAATGTAGCCAGGCTAAAATAGAGACACCTTCTGAAAACTCCGACTTTAAAGTCCACATTAACCTCACTTTGCAGCACAGGCAGCAACTCTGAATCAAATAAAATCTCATCTTCAGTCAGGTCACATTAAAGTGATTAGAAACACAATCACAGCTGCATGAAACAAAAACGTGCCTCATGTCTGTATAATATTTTCTTTCTTTAAATCACTGGAACTTCATCACATTCATCAGGAGCTTGGATGAGATCCACCAGAACCGCCACCATTCCCGCTCCCCCTCCCGTTACCACGAGCCCCACTTGGAGCACCAACGCTCAGGTGACTCGGACTACGAGTACTCTGAGGACAGGTAACCTGTTGTTGGAATTTCCCGGGATCTTCAGAGTGAGGGGCGGGGTTATGAAAATGACTTCTAGTCTTATGGTAAAAAACTAAGATTGAGGTGCGTGAGATCAGAGGCTGTGAAACCGTCATCAAACAGGAATTTACGACAGGATTCTATTTACTGATATTTCTCAAAGGTTGAATCTTGTTTTCATTTATCGGTGTCTAATGTGATCTTACCAAACTAATTTCTACTAATACGACTAACAGAGTGAACCTGCCCATATGGAAAAGAAATAGAAAACAGCACTTGCACTAAATGTTTACGTTTCATGTATCTATTTTAAGTCTCATAAATCCTGAAGGTTCTTTCACACAGAACACGGCACGTGCTGCACTTGCATGTGTAAAGTATGTGTATGTAGAGCTGCAGGAAGGAACACCTGAGGAAGCTACGCGGCTGTTAAAGCACACGCCTGACGTGTCGACATGGCTGGCGTCACGGTTTTGGTTTATGATTATGTTTGACTCATTTCCTGCTTTATTTTGTCATTCTTGGTTTCTTTGTGCTGCTGTCAGTTCTACTTTATAATACAGCATGTGCATCACTGGTAGTTTACCCCTCATTAGCTGTTATGCAGCTTCCTCGTGTATCGAGCTCCTCGTGAATGACTTCTGGCTTTTTGGAGTTTTCTTTTTGTCTGCCAGAAGTGTTCATCCCGCATGGTGCAAGTTTAGGATTAAAGATTTGGATTCTGAAGGATTGCACCCCTTTTGGACATTGGTACCTGATGTTTTTATGAGCATTTACAACTTGTTGAGCCTCCAAGCTTCTCCTGCTGTGCTGTTGATGTAATCAGGCAACCCAGAGCTGAGGTTCACCTCTTATTCAAACTGTTGTGCAAACATTTGCTGCAGTTCAGTTGAAAACTGCAAGAAAGTCTTCAGTGAATACAAAAGAATATAAATTAGCATGCAAATGCAAAAACACACATTATTATTTGTCAAATACAGTATTTGCCTGCGTTTGAAATTAAATGACACATTGATGTGGGCGTGGAAGCTGGTTGTGGTCCTTGGAGGTGACGCTATCACGAGGCTGCTGCTGCTCGCTTCATGCCTCGAGTCAGAATGGAAGCTGCCTTAAAACGGCTCATCGTGCTTCCTGAGATTAACAGAATTCATTTATTGTTGCAACACATTCTGTCAAAAACAAGCTCCACCTGTGAAAGCCGACTCCCAGACTGGGAGTTGCTGAGTGTTCAGAGCTTCTTCGATCTGTTCTTCCTGCTGCAGCCAGTCAGTGTGGAAGGTGTGGAGCTACCATCATAGTCTACAGCATGTAGCCTCCTTTTCCATGTGGATGCACTTATGCACTCGAAACAGAAAGCGCAGGGATGAAAATATCTGATTTGTGGATGTAAAACATGAACATTTACTGCTGGAGTGCACGTGCACTCTTTTCCATATGGGACTCTCTCTCTGCTGTTGAATGGAGACTTGATTGAAATCTCAGAATTATGATTTCCTGGTTTCTGTCATTCATAACTTCACTTTTCCTGTCTGAGTTGCCATCCTCTTCTTTTGTGTTGTTTTTCATTTGTTCACCCATCGTCATGGCAATGACAGTGAGGTCCTGGAGATGCACAGGTCT
>VUQJ01018638.1:1972-24600 GCA_015108635.1 Andinoacara biseriatus | reverse complement strand
AAGGAAAAAGTACCATTTAAAAAAAAAAACAAAACCCAAAAAACAAGGTTATTTTGAAATTGATGGAAACAACTGCTGGCACTGGCCCATGCTTTCCACTGTTTAGCTTCTAACTTTCTCTCTTCTACCGTATCAATTTCTGTGTTAACAGATGGAATGACCAGGTAGCCATTTATAATTATCATTTTATTTATTTTATTATTATTCAGCCAGCACTGGCACAGGTTTATAAAAGGCAATGACCTGAGGTATACTACAACGAAAACACAGGAATTGCTTTACAAGAACTCTTTGAGTAGTCACATTGAAAACGCATTGTTGGAGTGACCTTAGGATGGCAAAGCATGGATGGGTCCCAACCTGCTTTAACTTGAACCATACTCCCAGAGGAAAGTTAAGACAGCTTGTTGAATTATTCCCAGTAAGATCTGAAGCTGTCACATCAAAATGGATAGTGGTAAGGCAGACATCAGGCATAGGCGCTATAATGAAGTGTGGCATGTGGCGTCTGAATATTTATGGAAATGGGATATTTCAGTTATTTATTTTTAAAAAAATGTAGAACACTCAAGCACTTTTTGGTCCGTAATTATGGAGTACTGTGTATTTATTCATGAGGGAAAATTGGAACTGAATCTCATTTAAAGATGAATATGAAAGGTAACAAAATGTTTTATAAATGTGCTGTATTTTAACATTTAACATTTTAACATTCTGAATGGAATTCCTCAGTCAAGTCAGAACAAAAGCTTTTAATTGTAATTTTTTTTTAATTAAACGTAACCACTGTGGTTTGCCTCGATGATGCACATTTTACTATTTCCTGAACACAGGGTTTTGAATTTTCCTTTCCTGGACACGCTCAATGGTAACACTGGTCTGCCCTCACTGATTAGAGGTCCTTAAATGACAGTGGAGGTGATTTGGACTGGAGGTGGCCCTGCTGCAATCTACATCCTGCCAGAGCAAATGAACAGATATGAAATTTGTAGCTCCCTTATAATGGCTACTCATTACACATATTGTGAAGACCACTTGAAACGCAAAACAGGGAACATGTTCTCTGTTGAAAAGGAGCTTGGTCATCATAGCAAGGTTCATGAATTCTCTGATTTTTATTCACTGATTTTTCTGCACTTGGATAGCCATGAATGTGCTTGATGTTTCAGTGCATATTATGATAGCTTTTGCATATTTTCCCATCTGCTAAAGCAGAATGAAGATTATTTCCTTTGTCACATTTTTCCTGAAATGAACTTTGCAGTCTGGTATTTGCACGGATTGTACAAAAAGATGTGTTGGTGAGTATTTTCACAAGGTCACATTTGTGTCTATATAAATATGAACGCTGACTCATATTCACAAAACCTGAAATGTTAGTGCAATAAGAGCATCATCTTTAAATGCATATGACATGCTCAGATTTCCAGCCATGGCAGGATTATGTGCAGAGGCTCAGCCACAAACAGTGGCTTAAATAGTGGTCTTCCACTTTTCCTCCTACCTGTCAGCTCCACTGTCAACGTCCGGTGTATCCACTATCCTTTCTCTGAACATGTTGAAACTATCTGAGCCTTGCCTCTCTAACTTTGTTTCCAAACTTCTCAACCCGATCCTGGTCACGCCCAATGAAAATCTTACCCATTCAGTTCTGTCACCTCTTGCTCCTCTGTTTTTGCAGTAGAGTAGAATAGAATAGAATAAACTTTACTGCCAATGCACTAGAAGTACAACAAAACTGAGTTTTCCTGAACATAAAAATATATAAATATAAAAACATAGACTAACTAAAATACAAGTATAAAGGCACATGCGCACAAGTGCGCGCACGCACACACACACACACACTCTTCTAATTGCACAGTTCAATGAACAGCATTGTGTGTTACATGAGGATAGCAGGATTGCTATAGTACCAGTTGTCCCTTATTGCAATTGTTCAGTTAAGGTCCTTGGGTAAAAACTCTCTGCTCATGTGAGCTCTGAGTGCTCTGTAGTGGCTCCCAAAGGGTAAGAGGGAGAGAAGATATGATGGCCTGGATGGGTCACATCTTTGAGGATGTTGTTGTTTCAGCAGAGGCAAGGGGTTCTGAATATGTCTTCCAGCGAGGGCAGGGTGGATCGCAGTTTGCATACCACACTGGTATACAGTACGTGAGCATACTCTCAATAGAGCAATGGTAAAAGGCTATGAGCAGCTCCATAAGCAAGTTACTTTTTTTAAAGTACATAGAAAGCAGAGTTGCTGTTGGGCCTATTTTGCCAGGGCAGATGAGTTGATTGACCATTTGAGAGCCTCACTGATGATGGTCCCCAGAAACTTAAAGCTGGGGACTTGCTCCACTATCTCCCCCTTGATAGTTAGAGAAATGTGGGACTAACTGTGTTTCCTTAAGTCAAAAATGACCTCTTTGGTCTTCTTTGGATTATTGTCTATACACCAGTCTGCCAACTTGTTCACCTTATCTCTGTACTGTAACTATGGGGGTTAATGCCACTGGTCTGTACCTGAAAACTGAAGCAATCTTGTGGGCGCAGTCTCTTCCTGGGTTTCCCTACTTTCCTGATTTTCACTTAGCTGAATATCTTCCTAGACTTCATGGGTCTGTAGGGTCAGCAGGGGTTCAGCAGCACCAGCAGTATCTAGTAGCATCATCACTCTGCAGTTTTGAAGTGTGCAAAGAACTGATTTAACTCCTCGGCAATGTGAATGTTGCTGTCTGGAGGTGGTTGCTAATGTCCCCTGTAGTTAGCGATGTGTTGAATGCCTTGCCACATCTGTCTTGGGTCCCTTTTGGAAAAGTGATCGTCAATCTTCTTGTTGAAAGCAGCTTTCGCTTGTTTGATGCCCTTCTTCAGACTGTGCTTGGACATGCTACTGTATACTACTGTCTCCAAGCCTGAATGCTCTGCTTCGCTCTTCCAGCAGCAGCTAGATCTGTTTTGTTTTCATCCAAGATTTCTTATTCGGGAAGACTCTGATGCATCTTTTGGTCGTTATGTTTTCAAAACAGCTCCTTACATAGGTAGCACGAGTCTCTACATCTGGGTTCAAGAAGAGGATCCATTTGGTCCTTTAAAAACCGTCTTGTAGCTGATGAGCTGCGTTTTCAGGCCAGGTTACAACTGTTCTGGTAGTGGGCTGCAACTTTCTGATCATGGGTTTATATGCTGGAGTCAGGAACACTGACAGGTGGTCAGATCAGCCAAGATGTGTTGAGAGGATGCTCTTAATGCTTTGGTGACATTAGAGTCCAAGTTGTTACCCCCTCTAGTTGCATATTTGACCTGCTGGTCAAACCTGGACAACATGCTAGCTCAACAACATTGTCTGAGATCTCTGAGTGAGGCCAGGATTCTGTAATGATCATCACGCAGGCATCCCAGCTGCATTAGCTAGAAAAAGGCTGGGTAACAGTGGTCTTCTTGGTGCTCTCGTTAGCCTAGCTAGTTGTCCTGCCCAGCACCCCCTCTTTTTGTTTTTACCTCTCTCCTCCACTTCCAGAGCCTCTTGCTTAGCCATTGGTAGATGGCAGGATATTTCTACCAGCTATTGTTGTGCAAAACTAACTGAACCTCATGCTATATTAATATAATAAGAAAATAACAACAGACATGGGGATACAAACTTTTTTTGACTTCACCTCCACACCTAAAGAGAAGAATGAGTACAGTTGGGGGTTAAAGTACGATTCGATTATTTAAAAACACAAGCAGTATCTAGGAGTAGGTAATGGACAATAATTATTGTTTTGTAAATAAATGAATATGAATAATTTGAGCTTATTATTTACAGTATATTTTTAACTAACTAGGCAGCTCATTCTCTTTTCTTGACAATACTTTCTGCAAAGATAAAATGCATTTTGGGACAACCGTGAAAGAAAAGGAGATGTGTAATATAAAGTGAGGTCAGAGGTCAAATGTGACATGATATTTGGATGCAAACTATAGTGTGATATTTAGAATCCTCATATACCAGTATTATTTCCTAAATGCCAATACAAGGGCAGTAGAATTGTAAGCATAGTTTAAAGATAAGTAAGATAAGACGGTGACAGTAAGAAACATAGTTTCCAAAGTAACATTAATAGGTTGAGATCATATTATAAAACAAGGAACACTCACACACAGACAGTTTTATGGCATCCCGCTAGCGAGGAAGAAGCACCCCCGTCTGAACTCCGGAACGGAAGAGTAAATCTCCGCTTCGTAGTCAGAGAGGAAGTAGTGTCTCAGCGCAACTTTCTCTTGCAGTGGTTTTTATTTCAAAGTTAAAGTCACATGGTTTTACGAAAGCAGATTTACAACATGTAATAAACAGCATTCATGGCTCTTCTTAACCTTACATGACTTGATACATACATGACCTTAAGCTCCATCTACTGACCTTGAAGTAGAGGTCAGAGGTAAAATGTCACATGCTATTTAAAAATTTTATATACTATTTTCTATATATTGAACTACACACCACACCACACAAAAATAGTTTCAAATTTATCAGGCTTTTTGCCAGTTTTCTACCTATAAATCTTTAAGTTGACATTGAAGGACTTGGTGAATGTCAGACAATTTTTAATGGCTTGTTAACATGACCCCACTCTACATCCTCAAAAGGTTTTATCATAATTCATTCAAATCTTTTGATGTATTGTGTTTACCGATAGAATGACATGCAAATGCTACCAAAAACATAACCTCCTTGGTGAAGGAAACAATTTCTATTGAGAGCTCCAGCAGAGCTGAGTACAATCTGGGATCAGCTGACCTGTGCTGCTGCTCTGAGGTTGCCATCCGGCCATTGCCAGAAGGTATAGTTCGTCTCTCAGCACAGTCTCAAGAGCATGTAGGAGATTCCAGGAGACAGACAGTTACATTGAGAGAGGTGGACAGGGCCATAGAAGGTCCTTAACCCATCAACTTGACTGGTATCTGCTCCTTTGCGCAAGGAGGAACAGGATGAGCACTGCCAGAGCAGGACTCTGCTGTGAATGTCTCTGACTGAACAGTCAGAAACAGACTTCATGAGGGTGACCTGAGGGTCTGACATCCTCTAGTGCACCTCTAGTGGTGCTCACTGCCTCGCAACATGGAGCCAGATTGGTAATTACCATCGAATACCAGAATTGGCAGAACCACCACTGGCACCCTGTGCTTTTTACAGATGAAAACAGGTTCAACCTGAGCACATGTGACAGAGGTGAAATGGGCTGGTGTACCCGTGGAGAGCATTATGCTGGTGGTGAGAATATGCAGACAGTTCCTGGAGGATGAAGGAATTGATTCCTTTGACTGGTCCCCACGCTTCCCTGACCTAAATCCAATAGTACACCTCTGGGACATTATGTTTTGGTCCATATGACACGTCTGTTGCACTTCAGACTGTCCATGAGCTCAGTGACGTTCTGGTACACATTTGGGTGGGGATCCCCCAGAAAACCATCTGTCATCTCATTGGGAGTATGCCCCAATGTTGTCAGGGATGCAAGCATGCGGGGGCCATAAAAAACTACTGACTACCATTTTGAGTTGCTGTAATGGATTTTTTTGGCAAAATGAACTAGCCTGCTGCATCGTTTTTCACTGTAGTTTTTCAGGTGTCTTTGAATTCAGCCCTCTGTAATTTTTATTTACATCAAATGATGTGGGATCCTCTCATTCCTAACACATTTTCCAGTCTGTCAGTATAGATGTCGGAATAATTCTTTTTGCTTGCTTTTTAATTTTTAATTTTTTTAAATTTTAAATAAAGCAACTCAGTCCATTTCAAGAACTAGCTCACTGACACTGTTACCTGATTGCAATTACCTTTGTGTCTTTTGAAGATTCAAATGTTTGACTTCTGGCACGACTGTCAGGTGCAATGGGGCCACTTTTTTTTTTTTTCCTGTTTCATCAAATTTCCTGTTCAATTCAAAAAACAGTTGGAAAAGGGAAATAATAAATGAGTCCAACAACAGCACTCTGGGCCCGTGGGCATGAACTTCTACAAGAAATTATGCTGGAGAAAATTACATTTCCTGGCTTCCTGAAGTGAAATAACAGTCCTCTGGTCCATGGCGAGCTGAGGTGTTAATACGTCCTGCTGAATGAAAAAAAAAAGTTCTGCCCTCCAAGTTGTAATGAGATCTATTACCTGAAAAATGTGTAATCACTATGAAAGCTGATGAGATATCATATTGAAGATATAAGGCATTATAATAAAACAAGTCTAATATTTATACTGTCACACAGTGAGCATGTGACACACCGCAGACTGTACTCCTGTGGCTCTTTCTATATTTGAGATAGAACTGCACATTTCCACCTGGCTGGAGTCCTCTCAATACCATCTCACACATGATTTTAAATTTGGCATCTCTTCCTTCAAAGCAGCTGAATGACTTCTTATTTCCCTCATTGGGGCAATAGTGTAATGTCTGTGTTAATAACCTCATTCTCTCTCAGAGGCTTATCATCTTTAAAATCCTCCAGAGCACAGACTCCTGATTCCTGTTTTTTGTGTGTTTTTTTTTAAGACATCTTCCCAGATGCATTTATTCCCAGGGGGTGTTTGACAGACTGCTGTTTAATGGCTGACTGCTACTGCTGTCAGACAAAATTTACACATAATCTGATATATTCATTATCTTCTGCAGACAGCTTACACTGAAAATCTCACTGATATAAGGTTTGTCTTTCTACGTATCCTAAGCTAATCAAACTTTTTTCTTTTTTTTTTGCAGTCGTACATGTAAATTCTAGGGTTGTCATGATACTAGTATGTTTCAGGTGGTATCAAAAATAATCGAACCCCCTGCCTTCATCATGGCACCTGTAATCCACCCAGTAATAGATGCCATCATGGCACCTGTTACTGGGTGGGATGTTCTGGGGAGTAAGTGAACATTTTGTCCTTAAAGCTGATGTGTTAGAAGCAGGACAAATAGGCAAGCACAAGGATTTGAGTTTAATAAAAGTCAAATTCTGATGGCCAGATGACTGGGGCAGAACAAAAACTGCAACCATGTGGAATATTCCTGGTCTGCAGTCATCAGTATCTATCAGAAGTGGTCCAAGGAAGGAGGAAGGAACAGTGGTGAACCAGCAACGGGATCGTGAACAGTGAAGGCTCATTCATTTCACATGGGAAGCAAAAGCTGGCCTGTGTGGCCCAATTCAACAAATGAGCTACTGTAGCTCAAATTGCCAAAAAGGTTAATTCTGGACCTGATAGAAAGGCGTCAGAATACACAGTGTGTACGGGGCTGCATCGCTGTGATCAGACCACATCATATACAGATCCAAGCTTTAAATTTCCAGTTTATTAAATAATTGAATTAAATCGAATTTAATTTTATTTAAATAGCACCAAATCAAAAGAAACAGTCATCTCAAGGTGCGTAAAGACCACGAAATAATTACAGAGAAAACCCAACAAGCAAAACAACCCCCTATGAGCAAGCACTTGGAGACGGTGGGAAGGAAAAACTCCCTTTTAACAGGAAGAACCCTCCAGCAGAACTAGGCTCAGGGAGGGGCAGTCATCAGAGGGGAGGGAGACAGAACAAAGGACACACTGTGGAAGAGAGCCAGGACAGTTAATGTGGCCTAAGCCATTTGTATGCTATTTATTATCGTTTCGTGATTTTTTTTTTTCTGCAAATGTCACATGATAGGACATATACGGTGCAGTTAAGTGAAAATGTTTCATCAATAAAAAGTTTTAGTCTGATCAAATTTGTCTTGTTAAACAGTGGAGAGAGTTTTTTTTCTTTTGTTTGCTGTTTGTTTTTTCTGAAAGTCATTGAATGCCACTCTCTGATTACATCACTGAACCTCTAACTGCTGTGTGAATGTCATTTGGAGCCTTGAATTTAATTTCAGCATTTTTTTTAAATCAAATGTGAGCACATGTTGATGAAAGAGTTGGGAGCTAATCTATGAGCCAGTAAACTTGGTTAGTAAGGTACAGGTCCAGCGACTGTAGTGTAACACTGAGAGCTAATTAGTTAGTTAATAAGTTCATACACTCTATCTGAGCTTCATTCTGGGTCTTGGGACTCTCAAGGATTGTGTAGAAAAAAATGTGTCTCTTGTGTAAGTGTTTGTAAAGTTTTGGTGTCATGTTCACAGCCATGGATTTTTGTTTATGGGCTGACCAGACTTTACTCTTTGCTGTCACATTCATGTCCGCTCCCACTGTAATTTTAGTATATTGTAACTCTTCAAAGGTTGTAGTTATTTTTATCCTGTCTCCCATAACGTGTGGTCAAAAGGTTGTGCAACTGTACATAAAAAGACTCCTTGATTTTTTTTTCTATCCACCCAATATGCAGATAATTATGTGTTATGAGTAACAATTGCTTTGTAAATAGTAAATTGATTAGTAACTCAGTTAACTTAGCTCACTGGTAATTGCTTTTTAATTAATCTGATTACTGACTTTAATACAGTAATGGGTTATAGCACTGGGCTGCAGACAAATATAAGATTATTACTTTGGAATATGTTACAACCAGCACTGGTGTAAATAACAAATTCCCATTTTTGAACATTTTTCTTTTCATATTATTAAGGCTGGTGTGTCTCATTTTTTTTTCCCCAGACGACTGTGTCAAAATAAACACAATATCATCATTATTATGACACTTATTTCATTCTTGGTTATGAGCTAAAAGGCAAAATAAACAACCAAATCAGATGATAATGCTAATTTCTGTACCATTGATCTAAACTACTCATGTAGGATCTAAAATGCCCGAGAACTAGAGATTAAAACATCTGCAAAGCAATCATGTAAGCGTTCTCTTTCAAGCAGTGGACACTAGCTGCCAAATTCCACTCATGCAGTGAATGGCAATTAACATGGATGGCTGCATTTTAACCTGCTAATTTAATGACAAACTAGCACATTAAAATCTCCCTGCTTCAACCAAATCCCAACATCATCCACGATAACAGGGAGGAGGCTGCAGAAACCATATTTCAGCAGGTCTCAGACTAATTGGAAGAGATGGATGCGAGCGGAGCTTAGATGAGGCACTTCTGAAGGCATAAAAGTAAATAGCAAGACAAAATGATTCCCATGACTGCACTAAGTCTTCCTATTTAAAACTTATTGCCTGGACTTTATTCATTACCACAAACCTGTGTCTCTCTCACCACACATATCAGTTTAGTTTACTTTTATATTAGTCCAACTTTGTTGCAACATCTGCTCATAACATCCTAATCCTTTAGATTGGTATAAGGCCTTGTATCTCGCGTCTTTCTTCTCAATGCTTGCCTCTGAATTAGTCTCATTTACCAGCACATCAGCTGGTGATCCCAAGGATTAAATGATACCAGGCTGTAGCTGTTTGTTGTTCATCTTGCACTATGCGGACAATAAAGTGCATCGCAAACACGAATGTGTTTGCATTTGAGAATTCTTCAAAAGAAATCACTAAGCTTCTAAAAAGCCTTTTGTATCCAGCTTCAAGCACACCAGTCAATACCTACTGCTTTTCATCCAGTAGTCCATGTCTTAGGGAAATACAACAGCTGCAAACTTTATACTTTTTTTAGTAATTTCTATCTATCAGCTTGGGTTGTTTTCCTAGATTAGCTGCCAAGAAACTTTTACAAAAAGGGGAAGATTTTGAAGTTAAAATTGAGACTATTTGATACCAGGAGGCAGGGCTCGGTTATCCCTGCATGACCTTTATTTTAGAGAAATAGGATGCACTGTGAGCAATTGCACCTTCTGCTGCACTTAATTTTCTCTATTCAATTATAACCCATTCAGTTCCTAATTATTTTTGTTTTTCTTCAATTGGAGCTGCTTACTGAATGCCACAGAGGTCGAAATCCGACGTGGGTTTTACAAAAGGATCCCTTGTAGTTCTTGTACTTACAAGAACACCTGCTCTAAAAAGGTTATGATGCTGCAGAGAGCCTGCATGATAGCAGAGATCTCATTTTAATGCGTACCTGTGAATTCTTTAAAAGTCATTCTCTCACCAGGCCCAGCTTAATTTTTGTAATGCAGTATAAATGTGCATTACTACTTAAAAAAAGACCCTGACAAAATAAAGATAAAAAAAATAATGTGAAATACACACTGAACTGACTGTACTTCTCTTTACTCATTTTAATTAGTGATGAGCTCATTTTCATTGAAGGGAAATCAATCGTGACTAATGCTTTCTACCTGTTTTCAACATGAACAACAGCTTTTTAAGTCAATTTTACAATAAATGCTGCAGTCTGGTTTGACTCTGCTTTTGGTTGACTGTCCCTGAGAAACTATTATGATGCCTGGTTAAAACCAGTATGCTGCAGAACGCACAAATAAATGCCAGCTTACAGCATGAGAAGTTCATGTTTCTGCTGACTGCAAATTCTTTTGTTGTATCAGCTGAGAATACCTTGACATTTGCAGGCCAGAAATTGAGAAAAACCTTCACACAAATGTGAACCTGTTTGACTTTTTAAAGGCTTTCTATATCAATCTCATTTAATCTGCAGAGGACTTATGTGGTAATGAATGTATGTAAAAGGGCAGGGGATGTAGTAGCAAAGGCCAAGGTTTTTTAAATGAACTGAGAACAACTTTTATGTGATTTGAAAGTGACCTCAGAATTACACAAAACCATTTTCATCTGACATACATCAAGCTATAAAAAACACCACATACTAACATGAAATGATCACAAAATAAACAACCAAAGTGGCGAAACACTTTAAAGTAAAGCAAAAGGAATAGGACACATTACGGCATAATGCCTCAAGAAACCCACAAGGTAACGCAATGCAACCAAAACCAAGGACAAAACCAACGTGGGCTGTACTCTGTACCCTTTGCAGTATTAATCATTGAAAATATTCCTCTGATTAGCTGCCCTTGCAAACAGCAGAAGGGTGGGGCTGCTCTACAGTTTGCATGAAATAACAATATTATGGATATCCACTCCGAGTAACATAACAAAGAGCAAAGGCTATTAATAGCTTTTTTTAAATAAAACTTTTTGAGTGAACTCATTGTCCATGTTTAGTATTAGCATCCACAACGGCAGCAATATACATGAGGAAAAAAAAAATAAGGAAACGCATTGTAATTCCCCTTTAACGCCCAAGTCAATGTCAACTGAGAACTCATAATAGTGTGAGTGATTCTGGCAGAGCTCATTCCTGAATCCAGCTCGCTCTCAGGTGTTTTTATTAGCATCTGAATGTGGTAAGATTCATCTGGACAAGTGCAGGCTCGAAAGAAAGAAAAACTCTACATCTGAAAGTGAGTCCCTGTGCTTTTTACATTAAGATTTCATTCAGGAGGCACATATCATTCTCATTTTACACCTAGAGGTCTTCGGTGGAAAATGTAAGAAAGAGGAAGGGGATGTTGAAAATAGCACACTGTTCTTGCCAAGCACAGGGTACAGGCTTGAATCTTGGATTAATTAAGATCCTGATACTAAAAGACATGTTTTGCATCATTTGAGACACCAGAACATAATTATCTGAAGCTCAGGGAATGGCTGAGAACTGGCTGAAGAGTCAGTCTAGTAGCCAGGGTAAGGGACCTGAAAATTATGGCTGCAATAAGAATGATTCACATTGTATGTGGTCTAGAGATTAAATTTAGCTTGGTTGCTAAAAGCTACAGTTAAGACAGTTATTTTTTCTAATTTGCATAATTTATTGATAATTAGCATGTCAATTATATGGATAAGGAGAATTTTTGTTTATTTCTTTGCCCATATGACATGTAAAGTATCATATTGATGCAAAGTATCATATCATTATAAAAAGTTTAAGTCTAAGTGTAAATGTTAACTGGGTTATTCTGATTTAGAAATCTGTGTTTTTGGCTCCAGCATCATTAATGTTTCATTCTCAGATTTCATTATTCCTGCATCGTACTATCATCTGCTTGATTAAGCACACTCAGTGTGGATCACTGCCAGGCAGGTAGGGATTTATATGGATAATGTCCTACATGAAATACTTCTTCTGAAATGCTTTCATCATCTAGTGTAAATCTTGCTATTTAAGAGCAATGTTCAAAAAGTGCTTCTTTGCACCATGCAATGGAAAAGAGTAGATGAAGTGCAAAGCACAAGGTATGCAGATGATAATATCAAGCAGTAAAAGTAAAGGGGACATAATTAATGAACAAGTAGCAAAGCTTATTGCACCAAAGCAGACCAGAGAAGAAGAGGTCTTGGTGTGGTGCCATAAAAGATCTTAATGTAGTTACACCTCAATGTCTAGAAATGTAGAAAGTAAAGCACACAAAAAGCCTGAATCATGTTCTCCTGTTAGTGACAGTGCTAAAACCACAGGCGCCAACATTTAAGTGTGATGGTTTCAAAACATGGTGCCTTTTAATTCATAGAATCAGGCCTACCAAAGGATCCAAAGGATCCAAAGCACCCTGATTGATGGTGATGTTAGATCACATGTGAGAAAGAGCCATTTGACGAGAGCTCACCTTCTTGATGCCATGATGTTGTGTTTGAAGAAATTCTTGGTCAACACAGTCTTTGTAGAATAAAAGGTAACATAAGACAATGTCAAAATACAGATGCTCGAAACATCTGGGTCAGAAAGAAAGCCAATGATCTTCTGCACCCTGAACAAGGAGACCTACAGCCTTATATGGGCTTTAACATCTGGTACACAAGTTGTCACACCTAAACTGGTTTCTACCAGTTTTTGGAGGGGTCATAGAATCCTCAGTTTCACAACTTTCCTTATTTGGTCAAGATAAACAGCTCCCAAACCTGAGATGGCCCCTTGCTGGAATTCTCCTATGTGTTTAGGAGACAAACAACATACATGTAGTTTCACATAGGCGTGTCAGACACTACAGAGACATTAATGGATATACAGTATTTGATCAGCAGATGATGAAGATGATGAAGAGGACTAAAGTATACAGCAGCACTTATAATACACACTTATGTAATGCAAACTGATGTGTAAAAATATTAAAGTGGACATGAAACACTACATGGATAAAGGCTAATTTACACCATGGGGCCCTGATCTAAACAGAGTTAAATCTGTCTGTGAAGCTGGAGTTAAGAAATAAGTGTTAAAGTTTTTAGAGCACGTGTAGCACCATCTTGTGCCAGTACAGAATGTGATGTCACAGCGTTGGTTGATTTTAGGATTCCCGATTGTGCTGCGCACTTAAGAGACAGAGAGGGAAAGTGGACAGTATATCCTCAGTTTTATAATGTAAAACTGCAGCCAGGGGCAGCACAAAGTGACCCCGTTAGACTGCTTTTAGTCTATTAGCTCCAACCGACCAACCAACCAATCAACCAAACATTCAACCAACCAGCCCCATAATCCCATGTTCTACAAAAATACGTTTGGTTTTAGTTTTAGATCAGCCTTGAAAACATATATTTATTGACAAATAAGTTTTATGAATGGTCTTTGGTTCTCACACAGCAGAGTTTTGAAGAATCTTGGTGGAAAAATTGAGTCATCATGGAATTCAGACAGCAACAACTGCATTTTGAAAAATATTTGACATTACAGTGGCTTTGAATGTGTCTATCTTTTTACAAAGTCTATATAGAAATCCAGACTTTACAAATACAACTATTTGAACCAAAAATTTCAAATTTGGACTCATCACTCCATGAGACCAGTTGCCACTGATTTTCAGTCCAGTTCGTATGTAATTCTGCATACCTCAACCTTTGCTCCCTGTTTCCCTTCCTTCAGAATGGCTTCTTGTGAGCTGCCCTTCTACTGAGATCAAATGGATAAACTGAGGTCCAAATACATCTCTCAGTTTCTGTACCAGGTCTCTGCTGGATTTTTCCCCCTATTTCTTAAGGACATGACTTCCAAATACTGATCAGCTGCTGTAGATTTTTTTTTAGGCCTGTCACTTCTTTTGTCCTCCAGTTGTCCAGGTCTCTAATTTTTTTAAGGACAAACCATGCCAATATATGCCAAGTTTTCAGCTAATTGTTATTTGAGGATCATCTTCTTGCACAGCAGTGCATGTTGCACCAAACAAGTTCAAATGCACTAAAAATTAAGTGAGAGCTTTTAGAAAACTGATCATCACTGAAGCTCTTACTAGGAACATGTTTGGTTGTGCTATTTTTACAACCACTTTTCATAATGAAATCTCTTATGACACATCCAGGGTGATCCGAAGCCTCCCAGTGCAAAGACACCAAACAGCTGCCAATGTGCTGGCTGGATCACCTCTCAGAAAAATCTTTGTCCAGCTGACTTATTGAACGCATGGTAATGAAGCAGCCTCCCCTGTTCCTTTGTGGGCATCGAATGGACCATCAATAAGATTGACTCACAGGGAAGGAGATGCAGAGAAGGAAATTATAGGATCAAAAGATTCAAGGGCAGTAAGCTAGTGTTTTTATATATTTATTTATTTATTTTTAATCTGCATCTTCATCAATAAATGGACCACTTTGAGTGCCATCAGTTCTTTTATGTAAGTTAGAAAGTGGGTCCGGCTGTTCAAGGTATAAGAGAATACGTCTGCAGTAACATATGTAAAAATACCTGTTTCATCACCTTGAATATCATTGTGTCTAATACACTCAAATCTATCCATTTATCAATAATTCCGTATCTCTAACTTTCTCTATTTTTCTCTATCCTCAGTCTACTTAGTGCACTGTCCTGTCTAATAAAGGTAAAATAATAATAATAATCGATTTAGAAAGATAAGCAAATTTCTCATGTTTTCATTTTCTCAATGTCTTGTCCTACATGTTTTCTCTGATATTGTCTACTGTAAAAGGCTATTATTTTCCTGACAATAAATAATTTCTATTATGTATTCATGTGAATACTCTGCAGATACTAATTTTAAGAGCACACAGTTTGATATTGTTTTAAGGTTTGTGCAAAGGACTCAACTACAGGACACATTGGAAAAGGTTCAGTCATTTATTGAACATAAGGATGATAACAGGGTAGGAATATTACTGAGATAATGCTCAAGCAAAGGATTACAAATTTCTTTTCTTCAAAGTCCAATTACCACTGAGTCTGAGGACAGGTGAGTATTCTCTGATCAAGCCGACTCTGATTTTACAGGTTTGTACACAGGTAAGTTCTCATGCAGGTAAGAATCCTGGTTTTCCACAGAATGAATTCAAGAAAGTGTTCTCTGATTTCTCTAGGCTTTGGCTAAGGGGGCTGGCTGGCACATTATGAGAGAATCTACAATGGAAGAGGACAAACAAGGTAAGTTCACAGCAGAAAAGTAGCAAATCATCAGATAACTAATAGGCCCAAGTAATTCTAACACTAACACACTGTGTAGCAAAAACAGTTCCGCAAGGAGTGAAGGAAGTACCAGGGTTATATACGGCAGATGGTTGTAGATGGGTAACAGGGGGAGGTACATGGAAGCAGAATTGGCTCATGCCCACACACACACACACACACACACACACACACATACAATGACAACAAGAGAGAGAGGGTATGATCCAAAAGTACCACCTTAGGTCTTTTTCCTAACCACCTTTACTTGACTTAAAGAAAGCATCATTGAGGTCAAGGAAAGGTGGGTAGGAGAACTGACAAGGACTTAGGAAAAGAGAAAAGAAGTGTTGTGCGATGACAATCCAAACAACCTTACACTAGTCTCCTTGACAGTGTGATGCCATGTTGAATCTACAATGTTAAAAAAATGGACAACAATCCAGTGCATATTTAAAAACTCTTTGCTCATTCCTCATGCTGAGTGTTTAGAGCCGAGCGCCACTTGCTTCTCTACCTCAGGAATGCTGATATTTTCATGAAACAGATTAGAAATTAACTGAACTGAGCTGTTCTCAGCAGTGCGACCCAGCAAGTGACTTCTCTCCACTGAATCTGTAATAAACGTAAGTGAAATGTCTGTCAAAATGCTGCTATTAATGGCACGATATTAATGTGGCAGATTAATGTCTGAATGTTAGAATGAGGAAAAAAAACATGATACAGGTCTGTTACACACGGACTTCAGATTTATATGGTGAAATGGTTTGTAATAACTAATGGCCTGTGGCAGCAAAAAGCCTTTTTTTTTTGTTAAAAAACAACTGGATTCATTAAAGGGGCAAGGTGTCAGTTTGTGACTGAAAGTTATTGGTAATATTCTTGAGTTTCCCTTTCAGGAGAAGAATATTGAGCTCTCCTCTGGATAAATCCTCTGCTCCATCTGAATCTCAGTCCTCAGAAGCAGTGATGTCTGTCAGAAAAAATTATCTTTTAAATCAAAAACGTATTCATTCTCCTTCAGTCTCTTCTCATTTATCTGAATTTCTGTGCTGTTTTCAAAGAGAAGCATGTCTGTAAAACCTGAGCTTAGACTTATTTTGGTTAGTAGGACCACATCACTCTATTCCTCATGCTCATATATAAATTATAATGCAGCATTATAATTTAGGAAGTCTGTCCCACAGCCAATAAATTACATACATCTTATTTTCTTATATTTACCTAATAAGCAGAATGCATCTATGGCGTGAACACAGTAGCTGAGTGTTCTTGAGTCATGGCATTCACAAGATTTTCAGAAAACTTGACCTCTCACCTTTACCTTCAGGTCAAGGTCACCAAGATTCGAACACATCTGAGATTTTTAGTAGATGCATGTAAGATGTGAATTTGAACATCCTAGTTGACGTTGTTCTTGGTTTTGGGCAAAGTCAAAGTTTTTTGTGGACCAGACGGCGACACTGCTGATGACCCCAAGGCCGAGACAAAAAGCTCAAAATGTTCTTCAAAACAGCCGCGCTAGTTAATCGATGATCCTAAAGGCTGCAATACGACACATTACTGTACTTATACTATTTGAATTATATAGAACCTTGAACATACATTGATTAATTAATAGAGCTCATAATTTAATCTTAATCTTTAATCTTAATTTAGAGAGGTTAGGGTTTAGGCAACACAACACAACACAATTATATTACAGCAGTGTGATGTTCCGAATTCAGCTGTGTGTGTTTAACAGCACGTTGTTGAAATTTCAAAACATTTAGGAAAATTGTTGCATGAAGTTGAAAATAGTTATAATTAACATTTCCATGACGCGCACCACTTTATCAGTTCTGTTGATCGTTTTTTTTTCACCATTTTCTCCTCTCCTTTCACAAAGGATGGTCCAAAGTGTCCTGAGCTAAAAAAGGTAATAAAGTAGGTATTGAAGCTCCTTTCCTAAGCATTTGGAGAATTCAGTTATTATTCAAGATTTCTTTATTGCCATTGCATACACAATGAGATCCGGTTGCATTACTCAGAGCAGTTGCTCTTGCAGTTCAAAAAGCGAAGCAATACATAAAGAAATAGAATACGTAATAAAAAAATAGAGTAAGTGCACACAAAATAGTAAAAAGTAAATTCTTAAAATTAATTAATTATTAGCCCTGTGTGTGACCTGTGTGTGCATGTCTGTATGAGTGTATGTGTGCATATATCTGGACACCTTGGCCTGGGTCTGTAGCTTGCTGACGGTGCTCATTGCCTCTGGCTCTCTGCGCTCTTGACCATTGGGGCTTCGTCTGATGTCTCCTTCCTTCCTCCTCTGGGGGGTGCGCACGATTGTCACCAGGATGTGTGGCCTCGGGTCTTCCAAGCTCCTGGTGGGCCGTGGACGGCCCGGTACCCCTGGGTCCTTCCCTGCTTGCCTCTGGAAATTTTAAAAACTGAGCAATTGAGAAAAACTGTAATAAACAAAAATTGGTTTATTTTATACCTCTGTGTTGACACTGTTATGTTTTTTTTTTTTAATTATTAAAACCTTTTCAGTTCTTGGTAACTACAGACATCTCTGTAGAAGAATCTGTGAGTTTGAGAGAAGCAGAATAAAATCTATAATCTACATTAACTATACAGAGTATCAAACGCTCACCTTCCTCAACTTTTGCATTTTTTCTGCAAAACTTCTACACGCCATCTTAAGTAATCATATACGCACTGTCCTGATCGTGAGGCTGTGAGACATGATGCGGCATGAAGTCATATTTCTTGAATTTCTAGTATCTGATAAAAGAGAAATTTTGTCTCATGCAACGTGTATTAACAGTGTATGAATCATGGAATTAATTACATAATATACACCTGCTTACTGAGATATGCTGGAAAGATTTTATTGCTTTTCCAATTTTCGTTAATTTATCCAATAGTGATGGATTGTAACAGAGTGGTTAACATGTGGGGGCTGAGCCTTTCCAAAGATCATCACATTGCTGTGCATGTGGGTGGGAGATGTGTCATCAAAGCTGTTTCTGGAGTTGCCAGAAAGGATGGAGCTGAGAGCTCCACTGGGGATGGGGCTATGGCGCAGATGAAGGGAGGGGCCTGCTGCTAGCAGGGAGGGGTGGAGACTTTTACAGCCACAATGTAAGTCAGCAAAGGTTTATTCATATAGTAACAAAATGAGTTCTATCACACAGCAAAGGTTATTTTTTTTAAAAAGATCTCTATCTGTATGGACTGCAAGATACATTTTTACTTAATCTCATCACATTTGATGTAATCTGGAAATAAACTAGGTTAAATGACCTCAGCCTTCATTCATCTTAAGTCAAGGTCTCAGATCATTCAGCAAACAAAAGGCAGTTAAAGGTGAGACTTAATATCGGAGCCACTTTAGCCCGAGCTGCCCGAGCCTGAGTCACCTGAGATTGTGGGTTCCAAGCTGCCCAAAGATCCTGAGCATCCAGAGCCTGCCTGAGTCAGAGGGTCAGCCTCCGGAGGGACTCAGCCTCCATTACCTCCAACCACCAGCCAAGCTTCTGGAGCGTCTTTGCTGTTTCCATTGCTGGCCCCCTTCACAGTCACCACTTCCATCAGTAACCACTGAAGAGATGTCTAGCCGTCCTGCTCAGCATCCAGGCGGGGCTTCTGAATGGTTTCTTGGCCTCTGGGTCCACCCTGGTTGACTCCATGGCCAGGATGAACTCCAGATTACTCCAGTCACTCCAGATTCTCCTTGTCCCTGACTTTTGTTATTTTGCTTCCGGACCCTCTTTGTGAGCCCCCTCCACTCACCCGGCTCAAGATGGGGGTGCAGGTTGTGTTGATTATTAGTTTCTTTGTTGTTTACATTTTGATCTTCATGATATTCTATAGTATTTTCAGTCTTGAGTGTTTAATTCCAGTTACTGTGCGGGTTAGTTTATTTCCTCAGTATGTCCCATCTTATCTTCCTCTGTCACTTGTCCCATGTTAAGTTCTCCTTGTGCCTGTATTTCCTTATTTTGTTCTGGTTCTCATTTCCTGTTTTAATTTGATAGTTTCTTGTCTCTAGTGTCTTTTGTTTAGTTTACATTTCTTTCTGTCTCATTGTTTGTGATTATTGTCACCTGCATCTTGCTACCCACCTTTGTCCACGTCCCCTAGTGACTGAATCCCGTTGCTCCGGTTCCTGTGGACACAGGTTCTCATTGACTTAACCAAATGCACATTGTCATGTATCATCAGTCCTCTTCCTCTTCCCTGGCCAGGCTGAAATGTTTTGTTCTGAGCGGGCTTCAGTGGGTTTTGTTGTAATCAAATTTTTGCAGGTCTGTTGCATTCAAGCACTGTAGTTACGTTTTTACAATATTCATATTAGTGACTTACACTTGTGGGCTCAGCAGATTTTTGCAGTGAGATGAACTATACCGAATGAAAGTAGTAGCTTTGGAGAGTTAATCTTTTTACCTGACTGAAACATCAACTATATCCCAAAATATTTATGCTCAATTAGGATTTAACATATACTGATATCATGAGCCAAAGCAGCTGCAAAGAAACTGTGCTAAGCATTCAGTTTAGCTTCCTGTCAGTGGTTCATATTCAGTATTCCAAGAACTAATGAAAAACCTCATAGATCAACTTCATAAAAAAACCCAACTTTCTATTGTGAGTTTTATTTTCATGACATGATCCCATTTTATAGTCAGTGAGCCAAAGACAAACCCACAGCGGGAAGATGGAATGAGGGAAAACAGTTGCACATGAGTACCGGCTGCGCGGCATGAAAGCAAACCTGGAAGCTGGGAAACGCGCATGCCTCTTGCACCTGGTGGGAAATTTTCACCTGACAGATGGGCCTGTTGCTGTCATTGTGTGAAGAAGAATGTAGACGTATCGCAAGAGGTGGAGCTACTGTATACTGTCATCAAGAGCCGCATTGCAGAATCAGAGGAGCGACATCACAGAAGCAGCTTTGCAGATGTTTTCTGAGCTCAAGGCAAAGTCGCACATGCTCATTTTCTATCTCCACCTGACTTTAGTGAGTACTACAAGGGATGGGGTGGGGAATGGGACGGCTTCTTTTGTTGATCACAGGTCAAACATAAAAAAATATTACAATGGCCTTTGAAAGCTAATAAAATCTAGACTTCTTCTAATAGGTCATGTACAGCCAATGCAAACTTCAATAGAAAGGCAGTTTTATTCATTTTTTTTTATTTTTGCAGGTATTGCATTATTCATCACTACTGCCAGTCACATATTTGATCATTTTTAGGTTTAAATAATTGAATCAGCTCTAACTACAATACCTTTGAGTGCTATAAAATATGTTGTTACAGGCTGAAAACAAGACTGATCTGGTTTTATTAAAAAGAAAACAAAAAAAAAAAATGTCTGTGAAGTGTTTGTGTTTATTGGACAGCACAGATGCGAATCTTTATCACTCACCATAATTTTTTCATTTTTTTTTTAAAAATGTGTAAAATGTAGCACTCAACTCTTTGCTGGCTCAATTTCAGTGCGTCGTGCGAGGAAAATTTATCATTTCTCACATTTCAAATGAAGTTTATGGTAAATAGTTGAAGTGTCTCAGTATTTACCATGAATACAGCCATGCCACAGAGCAGCTATATTTGCTGTCTTTATTTATTTTGCTGTTCTTGTTGTTGTGGCCCGGGGTTCTCTGTGGACAGTCGACCAGCAGCTGAGCCTCTCAGATAAGCTTCCAGCCAGAGAGAAAGAGAGGGAACAAAAAAGGACGAGTGAAATAAAGAGCAGGCCAACAGCGCCGTGTGATTGAGAAGGGCTCCATTTCACAGTAAAAAGCAGGCGGAAGAGGGGGGAGGTCGCAGTCAACAGAATGGGAATGGGAGACTACTTGGTGGGGGTGGAGATAAAAGGCACAACGTAGTATTAGGATATGGCCTGTGGGAGCTTTTTGGGGGTGTGTGGGTGGGAGAAAGTTGTGAGAGCATGTCGGTGACTGCAACCTTCAGTGCCGCACTGCAGGGAAGACAAGTTTGGTCTCACTATAATGGTGGCGACAGCGAGCACTGAATGCTGAAATGCTCTCTCTGTCTGTTTGCCTGATTTCTGTCTTTCTGTCTGTGAACCGCGGCGGGCCTCCCTCCATGTTTGCTGATGCTTTGATTGTCACGGGCATCACCTAAAACATCTCTTCATTCTGGAAATAGCTTATAAACCCAAACAGGCATCACCAACTACTTCTCAATGAATGCAGTGATTTAAAATGTGTTTATTAATAGCTATGGTGTTTGATTTGAGGTTTTTGAGCTACTATAACCCTGTTCATGGTGAAGCTGAAAATTCTCATTTTGAATTTCATCTCAGCAGGACATTTTAAATCAGTTGGGACATTTTGCCACTGTGTTGCATACATTTTTTAACTGTTTGCTTAGACCAGTTACTTAAGTTTTGAATGGGACTGCTGCAGAACCACTGTGCTGTAATTTGTGCAGAATGGTATTGCCTTGTTGAAGTAAGCAATAGCTTCCCTAAAAACATCCTCTACATGGCAACATATGTTGATCCAAAATCTTTATACTGTATATTGTTCAGCTTTTAGCACCCTAATGCTGCACCAACTTTTTATTTTTATTTTTCACTTCACCCGAGTCATGTTTTTTTGCCCGTACAGCCTTCTATATTAAGGGGGATCCTTTCTCTTCACATACTTTTAAAAGAAAAGAGTGTTTCTGGAATGCTCTAGCCTGGCGTTGTTTGCTTGAATAACTGCCTGCAGGCTTTACCAAGATGTTGTGAGTGGTGAGACTTGCTTCTAGAAGTACTTTGATTGCACTAACAGCTACAAATCAAAGCATGTGTCCAGACTCAAAGAAGGCCTCATACTACAAAGCAAACAAGTGTACCCATGTGGACCATCACCTCAACCTTTCCCATCATCAGTTTCTATAGCCATGAGCAATATTCATCTTCAAGATACATGAAAGAACTAATAGTGTCTCACACAGCCGTCAGAAAATAAAAACAGTTCTCTGACAACTGCCAGTTTTTTTCTCCTCAAGTCTGCTGCTCTGCTGACCAGTTGAATTTGAGGTTTTGTTTCTATTTTTTGTTTGCTACTGGAAACTTCAGACCATTTCCCTATTTAGTTTTTTAACACTGATTTCAAATATGCAATCTGATTTAATTTTGCATATCAGGTTTTTTGAGATACACATCACTGACCTTTTGAGACTTTTGAATATCAGGTTAGAACACAATGTCTGGAATTTTAACCATTTCCCACTCAAATTGTTTTAATGTGTTTATTCTGAAAACAAACCAGAAGGTGATACCAGAGATGTATTAAAGTATATTTTTGTCAAGGTCAGTGTGCTCAAAAATGTTTGAGACACTTTTTTTTTTTTTTTTTAATTTTTTTTTGAATCTATTTTTTT
>VUQJ01018636.1:9827-21340 GCA_015108635.1 Andinoacara biseriatus | reverse complement strand
CAAGTGCCTAAACTGAGTAATCAGGGTGTAATAATGTAAGAAGCAACAGATATTTCATTAGTCTCATATTCCCCATTCAAATTGTGTAATATTTGAATTAATATTTTTATAGATATAACAGTGATAATTCCAATATTTGTTTTTTATGTTTTTACTTTTGCTCTTTTTTTAATGTTTTTACTTTGTTGCCCCTGTGAACCACTTTGTAACAGGATTTAAAAAGTGCTATATAAATAATTGTTTTTCTTATAATCTCTCTGGATATTTACATTTTTTATTATACTATCTATTCATCCATTTCTTATCCAAGTCCCATGGGAGGCAACCTGGAGCCTATATCAGCTGTAGGGGTAGGATGCAGCCTAGGTCACCAGTCTATCACAGAGTTAATACAGAGAGACAGGCAACCATACACATTGGCACCTACTGCCAGTTTAAAATCACCAGTTAATCAGTTGCTGACTTGACATGGACTCCTGTTGAAAAGCGAAAGAGGGGCAGGCCTACAAAGACTTGGCAGTGATGAGACTTTCATGAAGTGAAACAAGCTTGTGTTGCAGCATTATGCTTTGGTAGTAATAGCACTAACCAGTTAACCTAACATTCATGTCTCTGGACTGTGGGAGGGAGCTGGAGTACATAGAGAGAACCTGCAAACGCCACACACACTGGATTGGAACCCAAAACCTTCTTGCTGTGAGGCATCAGAAAACTGGCAGTGGCAGTGGGTAGGTGCTCACCTTGCAACCGGAGGGTCGTTGGATCGAGTCCCCTGTTATTGTGTCCCTGGGCAAGACACTTAAGCCACATTGCCTAAGTGTGAATGTGTTGTGTGTTTGGTGGTGGTCGGAGGGGCCGTAGGCATGGATTGGCAGCCACGCTTCTGTCAGACTGCCCCAGAGCAGCTGTGGCTACATTAGTAGCTTATCACCACTAAGTGTGATTGAGGTGTGAATGAATAGTGCACGAAATTGTAAAGCGCTTTGAGTACCATGAAAAGTGCTATATAAGTGTAAGGCATTATTATTACTCATTTTTATATTATTATCTTTTCGGAAGAAAAATAACTTCAGCAGTTGAGAGGCACATGAGAGGCAGAAATTGTCATGTGGCGGAAAATGAACAAATCTGATTTTGCATATTTTGCACCCAGCAATCCCTTTTACATTTATATAATGAATCTGTTATTTTCTATATTCCGGTTGATCGGCCTGTGGGAGGACCAAAAACTACGAGCTCCCGGTACATACAACGTAAGTAAAACCTGGTGCTGGTACTGCTGACGTGTTGCACCGCCCCAACGTTCCATAGTAAAATCAGAATGGATCTCTGCATAAAACCGCATTTAATTTAATTACAATCACTACCTGACAATCAGAAACCCGTTCAATCAGCGACTGACCGCAGAGTCTTTTTATTATTCATATCTGTGTGTGAAAATGCACAACCACAGCAAGGTCCACATGGCTCACGCAGACGGTGCCACATAGACAACAACAGCGCTCGCGCTCAGCTGGTTTCCCTAAAAATCTGCTAAATGCACGCACAGTGAAGTGGCATGTATCAGCTGTGGACTCACCGTGTAGTGGATCTGCAGCGTGTCTCCCATTCTGGAAAGTATGGAGCAAGTTTCGGGTTTCACCTTGGGTCAGAAAAGTTGGCTGTTAACACTCGTGCATCTATGTTGCAGTGGGTTTTGTGTTAAAGCTCCGGCTGTTACTGCGTTGTTACATTGTAATGCTCACCAAAGTCTCCACCTGCAGCTCCTCGAGCTCGTCAGCGTCTTCTACCTGCGCGAGTCCACAGGTGAAGACTCCGAGCAGGAGCAGAAAAACGGCCGTCTTCATTGTGAACTTCTGGGAAAGAGATGCCATCCAGCAACTTCCGTCTTCCACAGGAGATCGAGAGAGAGAGACAGAGTGCCGCGCTGCAGCGTGTGCCCGTCGACCTCTGCGTCCAAAATGGCTCAACGCCAGGTAATGCTGATGTGTTGTAATACTGCAGCGATACACTCTAATAGCTTCTGGACGTTGTCCCAACACCTGGATCTCCCAGAAGAACCCGCCTCAAACATTCCGCCAGCATCCCATCAGGCTGCCGTGGGTGTGAAGCGGAAGCTCTGCAGAGGCGCTGGGGGGCGGTGCTGCGCAGCTTCTGCGCGGCTCTGCTGCTCCCTCATCAGGCTGCTCCATGCTGGAGAGTCCGGCGTGTTTAGGAGCAAACACGCCACGTCAATACTGGTCTTTGCATGGGTCTCTGGTTCAGAAGTGAGCGTGATGGGTAGGACGCAGCTTTACTCCGGAAGTGATGTAAAGTTATGCATTTTATGATAAGTATTATATAAAGTATAAAGTATTATATAAAGATATTTTTCTGTAGCATCAGTTTCAATTTGCTGAAGAAGAGCATCTGATTTCTCAGACACTGACTGATTCTTATTTTTTGTTGTTGTAAGATACCCCCACTCAGTAAAAGGGACAGAAAACCAAGCGCAATATAATACCGGATAACTAAATACAAAGATAAACAATAAACAACAAACAAACAAGACTTTCATTTAGCACCTCTTTACAGAAGCTCCGTACTACATACCAAGTATTCCTTAAGGCAGGGGTGTCAAACAAGGTCCGGGGGCCAGAATCAGTCCAACAAACACTCAAATCCGGCCCACTGGACAGCTTTGCAAAATGTCAAGGAGGGCTTAACTATTGGAGTTTTAACTGTTTTAACTTTTCTTACTGAAAAAAAACCTTCCACATGCCCATTCAAATGACACCAAAGTAACAAATGACAGTAAAGTTCCTGGATTTGACAATCTACTGTAGAAATTAATGTTTTTAGTTTGTTTTTTGAAGTGGGTCACAGTTAAAAAAAAAAAAAAAAGGTATTTTCTGTGAATTATTAAAAACGTTCTGTTTTATAATTATAGTGCAGTGTGGGCAGTAAGCTCCCAGAACTTCTTCTGTAATTTTACACATTTATTTCTTTCAGTTTAGGCCCGAAGAGTCACACTAACAGATTTCTTTCATTCACTACAGCAGAATTTCTTTATCATTTTGTAAACTGAGTTACTCTCCTGTCAGAAAGATATCCTCGGGGCTCTGTTACATTATCACAGCAGGCCAGTGATAATAAAACATTATCAGTACATGTGGCAAACTGAGGTAACAGAAAGTTTACATAAAGATGAACAATATAATTCATCAACAATTCAGGAAAAATTCCCCTCAGATTTAACAGCAGTTTGTGGTTAAGTTGTCTGCACATTATAGTTTCTTGAAAATGTTAGTCATCCATTTGTTTTCAATAATCCAAATAATTTATATAATTTTCATGCAAAATGTTGCATTGTGTTGTGAAACATGATACCTTTATCAGAAAGAAAATGTGAATTGGTATAAGTGGTCTTCATATCCAGAGGCAGTAATCATTGTTCAGTATACTGCTAAAAGTATTTGCTTGTCTGCATCCACACACATATGAATTTGATGACAAGTTAATCTATAGGGGTTAATATGATGTTGGCCAATCTTTTGCAGCTATAATAGCTTCAACTCTTCTGGGAAGGCTTTATACAAGGCTTAGAAGTGTTAAAATTTTGAAAATTTGACCATTCTTCCAGAAGTGCATTTACTGTATGAGGTCTGACACTGATGTTGAATGAGAAGGCCTGGCTCACAGTCTTTGCTCTAATTCATCCCAAAGGTGTTCTATCAGGTTGAGGTCAGGACTCTGTGCAGGCGAGTCAAGTTCTTCCACATGTCTTCATGGACCTTGCTTTGTGCAGTGGAGTGCATGTTGGAACAGGAAGGGGCCATCCCCAAACTGTTTCCACAAAGTTGGGAGCATGAAATTGTCCAGAATGTCTTGGTATGCCAAAGCATTAAGAATTCCTTTCACTGAAACTAAGGGCAGAGTCCAACTCCTGATAAATAACTGCACAACACAATCCCAAACCTAGACTCATCCATTGGATGACCAGATGGAGAAGCAGGATTTATCACTCCAGAAAACACGTCTCCACTGCTGTAGAGTCCAGTGGCGTGTTTTACACTTCTGCATCCGATGCTTTTCATTATGCTTGGTGATATAAGGCTTGGATGCAGCTGCTCGACAATGAAAACCCATTCCATGAAGCTCTCTGTGCACTGTTCTAAAGCTAATCTGAAGGCCACATGAAGTTTGGAGGTCTGTAGTGATTTGGTGAGAAAGTTGGTGAGCTCATCACACTATGTAACTCAGCTCTGCTCTGTGATTTTTATGGGGCCTATCACTTCATGGCTGAGTTGCTGTCACTCCTTGTCACTTCCAGTTTGCTATAATACCACCAACAGTTGACTGTGGAATATTTAGTAGTGGGGAAATTTCACGACTGAATTTGTTGCACAGGTGGCATCCTATCACGTACTACTCTGGAATTCACTAAATTCTGAGAGCGACCCATTCTTTCACAAATTTTTGTAGAAGCTGTCTGCATGCCTAGGTGGTTGGTTTTATACACCCGTGGCCATGGACGTGTTTGGAACACTTGAATTAAATGATCTGGATCAGTGAGTGAATACTTTTGGCAATATAGTGTATATTCCTCAAAGCAAATCTGTTTATCATACAAACCATCAAGATTTAAAGGGAACATGTAAAGGGAAGCTGTGGCTCTATTTTAAAATATGTGCATAATTAAAATTGTTATCTGAAAACACTTAAATAAAAACAGATGATTTGTGTGTAAACTGAATCTAAAGACCACTTTCCTCAGATCTTGTAAAACTACTTGTTTTACAAGCATGCAGATTTACTAGCTCTTTTTTTTTTCCAGTGATTTGGCTGTAAAGCACGTTGCAGAGAAGGGTGGTGGTGAAGATATGCCACATGATCTGTCATTATGAGTCATAGTACAGTACATACTGTATCTACATAATTAGGTTGATACACAAAACTTCTCTCATTTATGCAGTTCAGAATGATCATTTGTCACATTACTGTTACGCAACAAATGCTTTACTTTGTTCCCCATCTGTGCAGGGAAGTATTGCATAAGTGTTACTAAGTGCTGAAAAACCATCTCAACCATTTCCTGAAAACCAAATATCTTTGCACATAACAGAAGTTTTGTGTAACACTGTGTCAGGCAGAGTAGAACTTAAATTTATTTAATTTACAGTTACATCAATGTTGTGTGAACCTGTCCTACAAATGCTTCAGATCCTTTTTTGATTTAAAAAAGTGCATCTGCTACATTACATTGTTATTGTTTATTGTACATCACAGTGTATTGCACTGGATTATTCACATTTCAGATTCTCTTGATAAATATAATGTCATAAGCAATACCAGTCTTGTGCGTTATGTAGTACTGTCAGCGAGGGGTCTGAATGGTCACCAATTCATTCAGCAGTATGACAATGACCCCCAACACACAACCTGTCATAAAAATCTATCTTCGTGAAAGAAGTCTGACCTCCACCTGATCCCAGCATCATGGATTCAGTCTGGAATCATATGACGAGATTGTAGCAATGGAAGACATCTACTTAATCTTGATTCACAATCTTATGGAGCAGCTGAGGTGACAATTAAAACAAAAAAAAAGGTTTGTTATTTGAGTTAAGATTCCGCCTCCATAGTTCATATCTCTGAATGCATTTATGTCTAATCAGATCCCCACAAACTAAGTGATGCACACTTTAAAGCCCTGAGCTGGGGCACTGGTGGATATTGTGGCATCTGGGAAATTCTCATGAGTTACAACACACTGTGGTGGGGGGTTGTGAGAAACTGGGCAGGTGATAGGCCCACATGACACTAGTGATAATGTGAAAAGCACTGGCAAAGCCTCTTTTCCATTAATTTACCCAGTGAGCCAACAGGAAACACACCAAGACACTGGAACTGCTAAACCTGAGCTGATTTTAACTGCTGTTAGTGTCAGTGCATTTTTCCTGCTGTGACATGTCAGAAGTTTTGCACCTAACTCTTGCACTCTCACTTCACTCTTGCACCTTCTTGCATGTGGAGCAGTCAGGTGATCTGGTCCTGGTTACTGTACTGTGGTGTGCAGTGTAGGGCCAGTGTGTAAGTTTGTATTTTCTCACAGTCTGGCTAATATGTGGCCTATGTTCAGGTTGTGGGTTGAAAGCTGTGAATTAAGTAAATGGTAATGGCCCCATTTAACCAACTCAGCAAAGCTTGAGATAAATTTTGAGGAAAATCTAATCTAAATAAAATAAAATAAGTTAAATCTTCTGAGCGAGAAGACTATGTGTAGTGAAGATTTACACTCCTCACTTCTTTTCCTCTTTCCTTTTTGCTTTAAGCTCATTTTTTATTAGTATTAGTGGTTTTTTTTAGTCTTTTTAATTGTTAGGCAGTGTGTTGGGGCAAGATTTCAGTAGTTTAGGATAGATACGTTTGGGCGAGATAAACCGTTACAGCACGTCTCAAATTTTAAAAAGTCTCATTAGGAATTTTTTGATAACATTTTCGCCAAAGACTAAAATCAAGGACCGCTTCTATATATATATTAGTTAGTGTTAAGTAGCCTACTCAGCATCGTTTCAGTTAGTTCCCGTTTTTTGTGTTTCAAAGGTTTAGTTTCTATTTTTATTTCAGTAACTAAATTGTTCACTGAAAATGTCACTGCTTTTTTTCTTCTTCTTTTTGATTGTTTAATTTTAGTTAACTGTAATAATCTTGATCGCAATCTGGTTTTCTTTCTTTTTTGTTTTTCTTTTATTAACGTTTTGCTTTGGGTTTGATACGTGCTCCCGCGAGATCTTGCTTGCTGCTGTGTCCTGTCTCCCGGAAAATATCGTGAGACATTGATAGTAGAGGACTACTCAGCTAAGGTAAGTGAGCATATTGGCTCCACCATCAACGCGACAAAATTCACGTAGGTCCGGGAAGGTGATGAAACGATCATGGGGACAGATGTCTGTTCGGTGGTCGCTGCGTTAGGCTCGATGTTACACAGACTGAGTGTCCGGCGTGCGACTCGCTTGCAGCAGGATGCCCGCTGAGGTGATGAGCGGATGGTCGGGTGAATGGGGCGGATCAGGACGCTAGCTACCGTCACGTCTAATCGATTCCGCGATTGAAGCAAACTAGAGTGATAAATGAAGTTATTATAGATCCGATAAGAGGGAAATTGGCGCTGAAATTTAGCTTGGAAAGGCTAGAGATTTTATGTGAGGCTAGAGTAAACGATACCCTAACGTAGCATCCGGGGCTAACCTGAGTCACTGGCAGCTGAATGAATGCTATCAGACCGGCACATCGCGGCCCTGCGCCCACCTAAGATCACCATTTAACTAAGTGTGCCGTGTTTGAACCTGTGGTAGCTGGATGAGGAGCGGAGCTGGTGTCAGAAACAGCGGCAGGGCGCTGATCCTCTTCAGCACCATGGACAGGGCTGCAGAAAGTCCTTATTTATTTATGTTTTTTAGTCCTATATTTCACTTTACTGAGCCTGTTTATTCTCTTTACTCAACTCAGCTGCCATCACAGGACGATTTAATCAATGCATTTACATCATATATTAAAAGCTAGGCATTGGCCAGCTCTATTCCACATTAAAGATAACGCATACTTAATGTTTCAGTATACATAAGATACATGAGATAAACTTAAAGTTTTAAAGTTTATCTTATGTTTCAGTATACAGGAAAATGCTTTAATGCTTGGCTTTGGTTTGTGTGACAACAGCAACTCACTTGAAAACTTGGGTGAAGTGTGCAGTGTATATTGTGTTGAATTCTTTATTTTATTTATTTATTTTAGATATTTTTGCCCCCTGAGTGGTCATACATAGCACTTGTTTGATATAATTTTGTTTCTTCTATTTCTACCTGCTCCATCTTCCCTGAAAGAAATGTCCCTCCTCTTGTTGCTTTCCCTGAGGTTATCTCTTCTTTCTCCTCCATGCTGTGCAGATTCTAAAGCCGCCTAAGACATGTTTTTATTTGTGCTTTATTTGACTCAACATAAAAGTAATCTAGAGAGGGAAATTTTGTCTTTTGTCTCTGTATAAGAACAGGTGGCTTTGTTATACATGTGTTCAAGCCAGGCTCTGTTATGTAGGGCATTTTTCATGTGCTTTAAGGGCTTGGCGTTATTACAGGCTAACATTTGAAAGAGGGAAAAGAGGAAAAAAAATCATCAGAAAGGGTCTGAACAGATTGCGCTGAAGCCTGGAGTCATGGCATCTCCATCACCCGCTCTGTGATAATGACTGTGGGCGAGTAACACAGCTCTGCACCTGTCTTGCTGTGTGCTTGTGGAAGTGAGATTTTGTTGGCTTGATTTTTTAAATTTTAGTACTTAAGAGGTGAGAGGAGGAGATGGAGGATTTTCTTCATTGTAATTTAACAGACTTGACAGTCTGGCTTATTAATTATTCTGTCTTATTCCAGCATGTTAATAATTAAGATCAACATGATTGCTTCTCAATGTCTGTTTCTTTTCAGCCCTCCTAAATAATCAATCCCTGCTGGAAGACTGAGATTTTGCAGAAAGGCCTCCTGCACTTAAATTGACATAGGGTGAACCTCGACTATATCATGGGTAACATTTTTGGGAATTTGCTGAAGAGCCTCATAGGAAAGAAAGAGATGAGGATCTTGATGGTGGGGCTTGATGCTGCTGGAAAAACAACAATCCTCTATAAACTCAAACTGGGGGAAATAGTCACCACAATTCCAACAATCGGTATGTGAAAGCAGCTTTCTATTCACACAACTCATCTATGGATATGTTTTGCTTCAGTTGCTGTGTGACCTCTTCTCTTATTTCAGGGTTCAATGTGGAGACGGTGGAGTACAAGAACATCAGCTTCACTGTGTGGGACGTGGGCGGGCAGGACAAGATCCGTCCCCTCTGGAGACACTACTTTCAAAACACGCAGGGTGAGCAGAGCTAATCAGAGGGTAACATTGATGTAAGCGCTTACATTTCTCTACTTTTCCTGCAAACAGTTTATTTGGTTTCCTGTTCTTGCTGTTGCAGGTTTAATCTTTGTGGTGGACAGTAATGACAGAGAGCGTGTGAACGAAGCACGAGAGGAGCTGATGAGAATGCTGGCTGAGGATGAGCTGAGAGATGCGGTGCTCCTCGTGTTTGCTAATAAACAGGCAAGAGACCTTTTAATATTCTGTATATTTATTCGCACAGCACTCATGAATAGATAACAGGCTTGTAGCAGAGGATGAACCACAAAATACCAGCTTCCTTATCTGTGTCATGTTAAAGCAGTTGTGTAAATTCAGTAGCATTAAATTATAGTGTCAGTTGCAATGATTACCCAGGTAATAAAAGGCAATAGACCGGCCATTGTAACATGAAATAATGGGTAAACAGAGCTATTACTAGTCACATTAGTGAAGCCAGTGCTATTCAGGTGTAGACTTTAGTTAATGTAATGTGTCATATCACAATGGCTGCTATAAAAAGTTACTTTTTTTCTAACTTGCTATGTTAAAAAATTGTTGAAAGGCTTTTTTTTTTGCTTCCACAAAAAATCTACCAGTTCCTTTGTATAATAAGAAATTGGAAAATGTGAGGCTTTGATTATTTCCTCATAACTTTGCCTGCTCCTCTAAAGAATAGTCTTAAACTACTCCCTAATACCCCTGTGAAAACATGCCACCAGTAAATTCATTCACACAAAGATGCTGACCTCTCAGTTCTTTGACAGGATTTACCAAATGCCATGAACGCTGCTGAGATCACAGATAAGCTGGGCTTGCACTCTCTGCGTCACCGCAACTGGTACATCCAGGCCACCTGCGCCACCAGCGGCGATGGCCTCTACGAGGGCCTCGATTGGCTGGCCAATCAACTCAAGAACAAGAAGTAAGAAGAAAACTGAAAGAAAGCAGCCAGCAACCGCACCCATACCTACTTATTATTTCTTTTCAGGGATCAGGGTCCGGGTTGGGTACAGAGAGTTTTGATGGATAAAAGATTCTGGGTCTTGGGGGCAGCGGGTAAATTTACATTTTTGGTCTGGTCCTTCTAGCTTTTTGCGGTTATTAAAAACACATTCTCATGTTCGTATCTAACCACTCACTCACAAGCACACACACATGCATACACACATGCATATGCACACTAACGATAAGCAATCACAGCAGGCACTCGCTTTTCCTCCGTCCACCTCTCGTCCGCCTCTCGTTTTTAGGTATATAATGTACTGTATGTTAGTCTCTAGGTGCTGCGCCGAGTCACGTGGGACTCCAGCAATCAGTCAGATATGACTTTGTTGATGTATGTTTTCCCATTGTTGGTTGTCCATGAAAATATCTGTTTCATGTCCTGTTTTTTTCTTGTTTTTTCCTGCGGGGTTACAGAGCCGTGTTTGAGAGTGCTCGCAGCTGGCAGATTCATGTCACAATAATTATTTGAATGCTTTGCTCTCCCTTTTAACTTGCGAGCAACGCCGGGGCCCTTTGATACTCCACTTTAGCGTCTACTTGTGTGTGGGTGCACATGTAACTCTGTGGGTTTGTGCAAGCGGCCTAGACAGTATTATCCTGAGAAGCTCTCTGACGTCTTTTGATATCTGTGCCGTGTTTCTACTCCCCGTGTGGCAACCCGAAGCGTTGAAGATGCCCTTTTTAAATATTTTAAGACGCACAACACTTTCTCAGTTGCCTGACCTGCATGCATCCTGCTGGCACTGTTGCATACTTCTCCACCCTGAGAACTGCTTAGCTGTTGTTTGTAGATTTTCTGCCCTCATGATGTTCTTGTGCTATTTACAACAAGATGCAGAAACTAACCGAAACCACCACTTTTGTGCATTTGGTGACAACATTTGCTAAAGAAAAAGCAACTAGTCAGCTTTATGGTCTTTTACGATGTGAAAACAGCATATAGCACATAAACCCGGCACAGATGGCCTGTACAGCTGCTGCTTGTCCATACGAGTACTCAAACTGCATCAGGTTGCTCTTGCTTGTGTGGGGTTTTTTTTCTTTGTTTGTCTCAAACTTGCATATCGGGGAGATGATGCTGTAACTGATAACTCTGTAGTACTGAATGTGAATATTGTTAATGAATCTATAAATGGCTGTAATGATGTTTATCCGACATGCTGTCATTTCAGTGATGTATCTGCATAAGTCATGCAAAACAAACCAGGGTAACCAGATCAATATGTTGATGTTGTAGTTTGCAGAAATTCATCCATGACCTACTTTCTGAACAGCAGACAAATTGCAGTGTTGCCACTGATACCAGCAGAATCCACAGACTTCTGTCAATAAAATGATTTCTTTGTGCCATACATGGGTACTGCTACCACTCATACACCAGTAACAGTGCAACAAGCTGTGCATCCATTCTACCAACTTATCAGCGCATCTCTCATATTCAGCATCTGTTGTAACCATGAGTTACTGTAGATCGTTTGGTTTTTGTGGCCTTATATTCCAGATTGAGTTCCTCTCACTGAGTTTAGTTTCATATTTATCAGTAAAGAATGATTTATTCCTTTATGCCCACTAACGGCAGGTTTT